>KZ308372.1:384268-462284 GCA_000376725.2 Ladona fulva
ACAGAGAATAACCATTATATAATAAATAACTAATTTTATCATTCAATATTTTTTAATATTTCAAAGAGAGAAAAATATGTACTGTCCATAGGTTATAATTCTATGGTTTCTGAATAGAAGGAATGAGGGAAAAAAGAAGTTGCATATAATTTCCGTTTTCAGAGAAATAAAGGGACAAGGGTTGAGATTCTGGTACTGACCATGAGAGGTACCCGACTACGAGTGTCCCGGGACTTTGAAACAAGACTAGCTTAGGATGATAGAGAATCAAAATTAAATGATACTTTTTGTTTTCTAGGCATTTCTCTCCACTTGTTTATAGATATAGCTCTTTAAAAATTCTCCTTAAAAACCCTTTCTGGGTCATTCCATGTCAAGTGTGTCAAACGAATGGAGAGAAATGCCTAGGAAAAAACATGGTATCATTTAATTTTGATTCTCTATCACCCTAAACTAGTCTTGCTTCAAAGTCGCAGGACACACATAGTACCACTCCTTGTGAGAGAAATCATAAAACAAAGCCCTTACCACTGAATATAAAAATTGATTTTCAGAATGATGTATAACCTGTGGACAGTGTATCATTATATCTTTCTGAAATATTTAACATTACAGTCCACTAAATATCACTGGAAACAATTAATTAAAATTTTAATACCCTAAGTTAAAAAAATTGGGACTTCACAAACACAGGAATATCCTCAAACCATTATTTTAGCAATACTAAAAATTCCTTGATGATACTTCAAATAGTCCCAAGTGAAATCATAGAATTTATAATGTAAATTATTGTGTATAAAATACATCCTATTTGCATTTTAGAGAGCTTCCATAATTGAGTGCATCTTAGATTCCAGAATATACAGCAATATCATGGGATTACACATTATACACTACAAACTGCATGGCATTTACTAGGTGCACATTATCTATACATTTTCATGAGTATTCAAAGGTGGAAGGTATGAGATACTGATGGTAAAACACAGTACTTAAATTTCATTTTCAGAGAACATGTCAGGGTTTTCTTTCAACAGAACTCATTCAAAGCAACAAAGAGAGTTTTATAAACTGATGATACATTCAAATCAAATCATGAATAAACAGTTGAAATTAAATTTAGCTCATGGGCTAATATAATGTCTTGAAAACAGAAAAGAAATTTTCATGATAATGTATGTAGAGATAAAAATAATTTATGATTAAAAATAAACTANGTACATATATCCATTTTCTATTCCTGCTGTACAATGCTCAGAAAATTTTCATAGCATTGCATCACCTAGTTCAGTTATCCAAGTATTCCAATGCCCTTAAAGGGTTGAAATCCAATGAAGAAATCCAAAGATATCATTGATAGTTAATTTGCTTGTTTCTGTAATGGAATGCCACTGACTTTGCCCACTGAACACTGAAGGCCCATGCATTCAATATTATTTAGATAAAGATGCACCGATTCATTTAAGCTCTGTTTCCATATATTACAATATGCCTTTTTTATCTAGAGAGGGTTTCAGATATTAATATCTCAGGCGAAAAGAAATATTATTTAACCAATTAAAATAATTATAATTTTTTAATATGATCAGGGTCTCACACTTGTGCATAAAGCATAACCTGATGCAGCATCCCTTAGTTTTCATTATATCACTAGCATTCACTTAAAATTATGTGAAAATATAGGCATGATTATGAATGACTTTGATAAAATTAATCATAATTTCTAAATTACTAAAATATCCCTGCTATGACACTAAAAAGAAGCTCATTAATGTGGTATTCTAACTTAATAAATTGTGAAATACTTCATAAACTCCTACCACAGCATTCATCTTGTAATCCCTTATAGATGCAACTAATGAGATTGAATCATAATTCGTTTAATTCTTATAGCTCTTTAGCTGTCCATTTATACAAAAATTAAATAATCGTGAAGCATCTCTCGGCGGCCTAGAGAGAGGCTAGCAAAGGGGTACGAACCCAAGGAAAGAAGCGGAAAAAAACAAGAGGCTGAGTCGCCATTACGTCAGTGGCGTTTCGACATATCGGAGATCGACGAATCTCATCTTGAATAAAACATGAACTCTGTCAATACGCGGTCCCGAGGAGAAGAATTAGGCGTTTGTGAGGCAGTGGGTATGACAGTACCACCGAACGACGAGAGCATAAATGCCACTCCCGAGGAGCGACCATCATAGAGAATAATCAACTAGAGGAATTGATGTTATCCTAGGGCACCGTATCAAACAATCGAAGAAATCAAGGGGCAAGGCCGCGGTTGTGATACATTAATACAGCCACTGAAAGAGGATACACCGTCAGATTCTTCCGCACTGGTTTCTGCAGGGAAGACGAAATAATATCCTCCTCTTAATTAATAGAACTTGAGTCCAACTAGACCGCTCTTACGACAAACCCTGATAAATTAACGAGGATAGCCTGACTTAATCATAATTCGAACTTGGAAACTTAGTATTGCTAGACTAGCTCGCCAACCTCCAAACCATCGAGGCGAGGAATATCTAATTCATAAATGAGCTGTAGACAAATCGTGGCAGAAACTTACATACGAGAACCAACAGGGCACTGGGAGGCATGATAGGAATCACCCTTTATGAAACAAAGGAAATGAGTTTGTGAAATTATTAGGAATAATGAGTTTGTGCTCACCAGTCACATGAGTATCATGAGTCGATGCAGATTCCAATAAATCACCGCTTTCTTTCAATTCATCGAATTTAGTCATCAGCGCTTGCATCCTGAAAAACAATGAGAAATATTGTTACTATTTCCATCGAAATCTTAAGCGGTAAACGAGCACGAAAAATAGCATAAAAATACAAATGACGTAGTCATGAAGTGATCTTCGGTAAAAAATTAAAGGCTTCATTAACAAAATCCACTACATTTAAATTGTTCTGAAAATGTTGAAGTAACAGGATTATGATCGGATTGAAGTTTCAATCTCTGTGACAATTTTCGGTGCGCACTGACACTGAATCCAGCGTTGATGTGGCTTAAACACACACGTGAGATTATCCTTGAATTAGATCTTCGAAACACCTTGGTGTTCTGGTGTGGTGTGGAGAACACTCTTTGGTGAATGAACCCACTGCCACACGCCGAAAGACGGCTTGCAGGGTACTTAAATAGACACAGACAACACCAACTGAAGGGATTTCCAGCGATAAAATTAGCGTTATTGATAGATNAATTTCATCCTCTTCACACAAACTATGACGGTGAATTTTCTAAGTAACCTCATTTTTTGCTAATTGCATCACAAATTTTTGGGCACTAACACACATTCTCAGTAAAAAAATCAAAAATATGTTTGAAGTTAAAATACATGACATTCTATAAAATGGAAATAACAAAAATGGAAGAACAATTTCATCCTCTTCACACAAACTATGACGGTGAATTTTCTAAGTAACCTCATTTTTTGCTAATTGCATCACAAATTATCATAAAGATATGTCAAGCATTGGCCTATGAGCTGCAGCTCACTGTAAACTTGCTGAGAATAGAATACATTTCTTCTTTCCAGGAGTTCCAACATTTCCAGCAATTCAAACCCATCAATTCAAATAAGGTCTGCGCAATGCCTACAAACTTTGCAGAATCATCCATCTTACCACATCAGAAATGCAGATCTATAATTAACCGAGTGAAGTAACTACCTAACCTCCAGCACAATAAAGCAAATGTACAATCTAGAAGAAAAGCAAGGTTTAAGTCAGATTCTTCAAGCCATGAGTCTTGATTACTGACATACTGAAACTTTTGATCTTGAGCACAAGTCTCTTTTGTCAATGCACTGCTAGCACAGAGTAACATTTGACATCCACAGGCATTCTCAAGTAGACTGTCTAAAACAAGTTATACAAAGTTAAAACACAAAATTATTTCATGAGGCTTTTTCACAGCACAGAGAATAACCTGAGCTCCATTTTCGTCACTGCAGGTTTAATCCCAAACTATCTTCAATTGTCAGGAAGAAATCCTGACTATATTAAGTAAAATGAATATGGAATAAGAATAGTAAGCATATCTTTCTGGGAAAGAAAGAGAAATTCTTAATGCTGTAAAAGGAAGTAAAACAAGTGGAAAATCTAAGATGAGCATTGCAGCAAAGTTTAGTAACCCAGCTTTAACTCTAAGAACCATCATTCATAGTAGAAACAAATTGTTTAATGTCCCTGCAGAATGTAGCTCTAAACCAAAAAAGAATGAAGCAGAATCAGAACATATACTTAATTACTTTTTGGAATGTGGTAGAGATAATCTTTGGGCCTCTTATGATAGGAAAAACAAAGCATTTCAACTGAAGTAGAATATTTTTGAAGACTTTAAATTCTACTTGGGATGGTATGATAATTATAAAACTTGTCACAATATAGTGAATATAACACTTTGCAGAGAAGAGGAGTAAGAGAAGTTAGTGAAAATGTAGTAAATGAATGACATATATTAAATGATCCCAAAATTTCTAACTATACACCAGACTGAAGATACTATCTTAATGAAACTGGACTCTTCTATAAGGCACTGAGAGTCTCAGTTCTTGCTCAAAAGCGCAAAATACTCCATGGTGGACAGCAAAGTCAATAGCACATTCATGTTGTTCTGAATTGCAATGAAAGTGGAAGCTACATGCTAAAGCAGGAGGTTGGAAAATTTAAAAATCCTAAATATTTTACATACTTAAGCATCAAAAGAATTTAGTTCAAATACACCAGTACCAAAAGAGCACGGACTAGCAGATATTTCTCCTTGACAATTTACTAGTATGGAATGATCTTTTTATAGAAAGAATAAGATTTATCTCTTAAATGATCATGGACCAGCTCACATAGTTGGATGTCTGAAGTTAAATAATGAAGAAGTTTTTTTTCCTCGTCAAAGAACACATCAAATTAGATTGCATTAGATAAGGATATAATCTAAATTTTAAAGACATTTTATAGGAAGTTACCTATGCAACATATATTACATATAGCATAGTAAGTAATCAAATAAATTAAACATTTTATTAAAAGAAGCATGTAGTAGTATGGAGTATATAACATTTACATTACTTGCGGTCAGCCTAAAGGTAATTGAGATTTTTAGGTTAATAAATTTAAAGACAAAACCTGTAATATTTGTTTTAGAGCAGCAAAAGTAAGGAAGTAGCATTATCCCATGGACTTCACCTCATGTCATAAGAGCTGTAGTAAGGGCATCAAATTTAGTTAGTTCCACAACAGTACAGAATTGCTAAAGAGCAGCAGGATTCCAATTTTTAAATTATAATCAAACAGCAGTTCAGACTTTCATATTAGAGTCTGAGCCCAGTTTAAAGCCCAAAATTAACCTGCTGGAGGTAGGACTCTGTGCTATGAATATAAATGAAAAAGCTTTCCCTGTAAATGATAATTGTCATTGCAATAATTGGTACTGTGGGAAACCCACAAACATGCATTGCTAAATCATTTTTGAAGCCTATACAGCAGTGCCAGCATCTGATATCAATTCAGAAGATGATACACAAGAAGACAGATAGTTACAAGTAAACAATATTAACTACATATAACATATAATAACATATGATAATAAAACAAACTATACAATTATTGATGTTTACCTGACACTGAATAGATAAAAATAGTTTAAAAATTGATTTTACTAATTATTTCTTTCTTCCAGAGATTAATGAATATAACAATAACAGTTTATGGCGAATTCCAGTTTTTTAGTTAATAATGATAGCTAACAAGGAATCAAATCCAACATGTTACCTCCCTTCAGCAAAAATATCCACATTCCAGGTTGCCTGTATTTCAATCTTGCCAAAATTTCAAAATTGTTCAATCACTGCTTAAATACAAACAATTAATTAAAATTAAATTGCAATCCAAAATGTCAAAATGAACAGAAAACTGGAACACACACTAGAATTCTTCACATTACTAAGGGAAACATCCTCTTCTTCAGGAGACACATTACAATAGCAATTGAGAAGCGAAAACTGATGTCACGGTTACCTAATAACTTCATCATGAAATGTATAAGAATTAATGAAAATTCAAATATTTGAAAAAATAGCATAATATAACACTAAATATTCAATCTGCTGCATTCATATTCTTTTGGGAAAGAGTTATTCCTATCCCATAGGTTCAAAATAGAAGAGGGGAAAATTGGCTATTTTATTAAAAATTGAACAAACAAGGAGAAATGTAAGACATTTCGTAAGATGTTGTCTTTATGTCTTTTTTATAAATTTTTGGGCACTAACACACACATTCTCAGTAAAAAAATCAAAAATATGTTTGAAGTTAAAATACATGACATTCTATAAAATGGAAATAACAAAAATGGAAGAACAATTTCATCCTCTTCACACAAACTATGACGGTGAATTTTCTAAGTAACCTCATTTTTTGCTAATTGCATCACAAATTATCATAAAGATATGTCAAGCATTGGCCTATGAGCTGCAGCTCACTGTAAACTTGCTGAGAATAGAATACATTTCTTCTTTCCAGGAGTTCCAACATTTCCAGCAATTCAAACCCATCAATTCAAATAAGGTCTGCGCAATGCCTACAAACTTTGCAGAATCATCCATCTTACCACATCAGAAATGCAGATCTATAATTAACCGAGTGAAGTAACTACCTAACCTCCAGCACAATAAAGCAAATGTACAATCTAGAAGAAAAGCAAGGTTTAAGTCAGATTCTTCAAGCCATGAGTCTTGATTACTGACATACTGAAACTTTTGATCTTGAGCACAAGTCTCTTTTGTCAATGCACTGCTAGCACAGAGTAACATTTGACATCCACAGGCATTCTCAAGTAGACTGTCTAAAACAAGTTATACAAAGTTAAAACACAAAATTATTTCATGAGGCTTTTTCACAGCACAGAGAATAACCTGAGCTCCATTTTCGTCACTGCAGGTTTAATCCCAAACTATCTTCAATTGTCAGGAAGAAATCCTGACTATATTAAGTAAAATGAATATGGAATAAGAATAGTAAGCATATCTTTCTGGGAAAGAAAGAGAAATTCTTAATGCTGTAAAAGGAAGTAAAACAAGTGGAAAATCTAAGATGAGCATTGCAGCAAAGTTTAGTAACCCAGCTTTAACTCTAAGAACCATCATTCATAGTAGAAACAAATTGTTTAATGTCCCTGCAGAATGTAGCTCTAAACCAAAAAAGAATGAAGCAGAATCAGAACATATACTTAATTACTTTTTGGAATGTGGTAGAGATAATCTTTGGGCCTCTTATGATAGGAAAAACAAAGCATTTCAACTGAAGTAGAATATTTTTGAAGACTTTAAATTCTACTTGGGATGGTATGATAATTATAAAACTTGTCACAATATAGTGAATATAACACTTTGCAGAGAAGAGGAGTAAGAGAAGTTAGTGAAAATGTAGTAAATGAATGACATATATTAAATGATCCCAAAATTTCTAACTATACACCAGACTGAAGATACTATCTTAATGAAACTGGACTCTTCTATAAGGCACTGAGAGTCTCAGTTCTTGCTCAAAAGTGCAAAATACTCCATGGTGGACAGCAAAGTCAATAGCACATTCATGTTGTTCTGAATTGCAATGAAAGTGGAAGCTACATGCTAAAGCAGGAGGTTGGAAAATTTAAAAATCCTAAATATTTTACATACTTAAGCATCAAAAGAATTTAGTTCAAATACACCAGTACCAAAAGAGCACGGACTAGCAGATATTTCTCCTTGACAAGTTACTAGTATGGAATGATCTTTTTATAGAAAGAATAAGATTTATCTCTTAAATGATCATGGACCAGCTCACATAGTTGGATGTCTGAAGTTAAATAATGAAGAAGTTTTTTTTCCTCGTCAAAGAACACATCAAATTAGATTGCATTAGATAAGGATATAATCTAAATTTTAAAGACATTTTATAGGAAGTTACCTATGCAACATATATTACATATAGCATAGTAAGTAATCAAATAAATTAAACATTTTATTAAAAGAAGCATGTAGTAGTATGGAGTATATAACATTTACATTACTTGCGGTCAGCCTAAAGGTAATTGAGATTTTTAGGTTAATAAATTTAAAGACAAAACCTGTAATATTTGTTTTAGAGCAGCAAAAGTAAGGAAGTAGCATTATCCCATGGACTTCACCTCATGTCATAAGAGCTGTAGTAAGGGCATCAAATTTAGTTAGTTCCACAACAGTACAGAATTGCTAAAGAGCAGCAGGATTCCAATTTTTAAATTATAATCAAACAGCAGTTCAGACTTTCATATTAGAGTCTGAGCCCAGTTTAAAGCCCAAAATTAACCTGCTGGAGGTAGGACTCTGTGCTATGAATATAAATGAAAAAGCTTTCCCTGTAAATGATAATTGTCATTGCAATAATTGGTACTGTGGGAAACCCACAAACATGCATTGCTAAATCATTTTTGAAGCCTATACAGCAGTGCCAGCATCTGATATCAATTCAGAAGATGATACACAAGAAGACAGACAAACCACATACTAGCTGATACCATAAAAGCAATTTCATTATTACAAAATCTGCAGTCATACTTCACTCATCTGCCAGATGATTACAAAAAAATATGCAATATTCACTGTAACCTTAAATTCTTCTATTAATATAGAAAGTAAAATTATAACAGACTACTTAAAATTGTTTAAAGATACACAATTTTAGAAAATGCTTCATTAGTCATAAACTTGCTCTTTTCATAAAAAGTAGAATTAAACTTGCCCGATCAAGCTTTGATATTTAAAGTGTAAGACAAGTATTCTTTAACTAAGGATGGCTTCTTACAGTTGGTTCGTGAGGAACAACTCATTCAGGTTTGTATTGCATTTGAATTTTCAACATTGTGTCATGTGTCCACAGACTCTTGAAAAAACAAAACTTTTTATATCAAATGAAAACATTTCAGTTCCATCAATTTCATTATTGCAAAATTTTACCATATAAACATTGGAAATGGAAAATGTTTCAAACATAGTTAAAACTGCTTCCAAAACAGTTATTTCTTTGTATAAATTCCCCAGACAAAGGTATTTTCAATAAAAACTTTGCCATGGATAATGTGAAACCGACCCTTATTAAAAAAAATTGAAATGGTTTTACAACCTAAATGATCACAATCATCAGAAATTTTTCAAATGCACATTATTTATGAAATCATCACATGAGAAATTCTAGGAATGAGTGTTACACAGTAGGTATGTGTATTTACCAGAAAATACTGTATTTTGTTATTGCTGTAAATTACAGAAAATTTTTCTTTCCACTTCATTGAAGAATTTCACAGCAAATCTTTTCTACTCACATAATACTTCTCAATTTTATGATATATTGCTTATTTTAGAAAATAAATTAAGCTTATGAGTTACAAATTAGGTCATCATAAGAATACAATGGCTACTTTAACACTTACAAGCAATCAGAAAATTGTGATCCTTAAGTCTTCAACTGATTTAAAATCGAAAAAAAAAACATTAATTTATTTACATCACAATAATAAAGTATCAAAACAAATAAGAATATGCAATAATTACTTACTTGGATGGCGGTACAGCAGCATACTGCTTTCTCTGAAGATCTGTACGTAAACGATCACCAACATGGCGGTAAGTAAAAACTAATGTGTTGAACGCAGCATCACGAACAGAAGAGGTTGGGTCTCCGAGAAGACGAACAATATGCGGAACAATACGTGAAACAGAAATGGAGTGAGCACCATACCTATATGGAATAAAATGGGCTTAATTAGAACAAATATTTGATGGTGCTATCTTGGTTTCCCTTGAACAATGAAAAACGAGAGGATGATACTTTATACAGCTGATTAATACTTAGGGAAAATAACTATTTTGACCTTATATCAAAAATGGACTTCTTTGTAAGAATTTTCATTGAAAGTTACAGCTCAACCTCAAAAACGGTTATAATTATTACAAAAACATTTTAAGAATCTGAAATTGCTTCCAAAATTCCACAGCTCAGATGTTAAACACAACAAGAATTTGATTGGAATACTAAATAAATTTTGACAAATGCTTAGTAATTTCCACATATAAAACATGATAGAACAATTTCCTGCCAGTTAGCAAGCACTTCCTATTCTGACAACTCCAGAGAACAATAAGCTATTGTGAACTAAATTAAGAACCACTTAGAGATGGCTTTAAAAAAGAAAAAAATTTTAAAAGACATGAATGCTAATTTAGACATATAGCAATCTTTATCTTTTGTTTCAAATACCACAAAAAGATCCCAATTTTACTTATTCTTTCCTAGTTTTATTAATAATTTATAGATTTAACTATTGCATATCCTAAAAGGATGCAGATTTGTATTTAAATTATTCAAATAAGCGTTATCTGAATGGCCTGAAACTAATTCAGTACACCTTACATTAAGGTACTACTGACTATATAATTATCAAGTATCAAGTAGCTCTAGATTGTATTAAAGCTCTGCATTTGGCTCTAGCCCCCGTGCCACGCACCACTAGCAGCTTGCAGGGTTTAAATGTAATGGTAAATCTAGTCCTTATTAGCAGGTGGACAATGCAGTATTGCCACTGTTTATTAACCTATGTAGAGTTTGATTATAGATATTTTATAAACTGTATTTTTCTGTGATAATGATTCTCATAGCAATCATGAGAAAACTGACAATATGAGTACCATAAAATTTTTTAAAGATCTATTTCTATTTACATCCAGGGCAGGATCTAATTTCTTCACCTGAGGCTTGAAGCAATAAGATGCATCTGAGAGCAAGAGAGAAATTACCTATTCACTTCTGACTGCCCTTATGCTAGAAGTTAGGCACCAAAGAGTGTTCTTTAAATACTTTTGATGGTGATACTAGGTTTTGAGAAATGAGAAGAGCAGAAGATAAAGAGCAGAGGGACCCAAGACAAATTTTAACTGGATAAGCAGGATAAGAAGATGAGGAACCACATCTCAGCTTGAAAGTGCATAAAATGATATGACGTAGTGAGGCATCATTTATGTTAACTCAGAACCAAAATCATAGCAAACTTTGATGAAATTATCAAATTTAGAAATCCTAAGACTATAATTTGCTTATTTTGTGAGCTAAATTTAAAAAAAATAACCCTGCTTCCATATTTAAATCCTCTGTCATTTTAACCAAAAGTTTCTCTGAATAAAGAGGAGAAAACTTTATTTCACAATGATTTCAGAGAAAACAATTTTTGACAATAATAAATTAGGTAACTTAAACATTTCATTCATGAACATGAATGAACTCAGTGACTTTCAATTTAACCCTATGACCTTTATTTAATGCAGAATTATCTATTTTGAAATAGAATGTTACATATCACAAAATTTTTTAGAACCATCTTGCATAAAATAACATTCTAGAAAACTAAATGGTAATTAATATTAAATTTTACAACATCCTTGTGATAGTATTTTCACTACTAATAGTTGCCACATTTGAAAAGGGTAATTTTGATTTAGTAACCTGCAGAAAATCTCCTCAAGGAATGTTTAAATTATTCTGATACAGTATATCCTCCTTTATTTGGCATCTGATTAAAAATTATATTATTTAATTTGATGATTCCCTAGCAAGCATCAATCACTTTTATGCACTTCAAAGTTCACGTAATTAAAAATAATGATACAAGGCTCAAATTTGTTTTGAATGTAAAGAAACATATTAATATACTCAATAAATTTAAAATATCAAATGTTTACATGGGTTTCCACAGTTTAGCTCCAATTTACTGTCCCTAACAGTTCATTACATAGAATAAGACAGCATTTCCCAACCTTTGTGGTCTCAAGTCCCACTTTCCATCTTTTCATTACATCCCAATCCCACCAAGGTGTAAACAATTTGTTATTTTGAACAGGTGCAATTTATTCGTTTACCGTTGTTTTGTTTGCTGATGAATATCAGTTAAATGTGCAGAGGATTTTATTGGATTCCAGCAAAATATGTAGAAAATGAAATTCTAAAATGAATACAGAGAAACTTGTCTATAACCTGTGCATAACTGAATATTTTTCTGGTACAATGCCATTACGCCATAGACAAGTTCCACTGTACAATAAATTAACATCAACCTGCTTGAGTCACTCTGTAAATACTTAGTAGAGCACATCCCAGCAATTAGGAAGCACTAACATTATGTACTTAGGTCTAAATAGAAGTTGTTTCTAGTATTGTTTCATATGTCATACTATTAACGCAGTTCTAGTGTTCTTAGCTTTCAGTTGCACTGCATACAAAAACATTCACATGAGATGATTGATAGAATATACTGCAAAAATTTTTAAATAATAACTTTTACATGTGTTTACAAGAGACAGAACGACATATTAATTTAACTCATGAGTAATGGGATAATCAAATTAAAAATTCCCTGATTGTAGTTTGCCTAATGCAAACCCAGACCAATCAAAGTTACATTGCTTAGGTCTATTGATATTGAAAATTATGAAACAGTAAGATTTAATTGTAAAATTTAACTTTTTTGAACCAAAATCTAACTAACTGAAACTAAAAAGAAATAATACAATGAAACTATAAACTGAACTAATTTTTACTACCAATGCATCCCATAAACATTTTATATGTCTACAAATATTTAAGTTTACTTTCTCATCTAATGTCTTACGAAGGCAAATCATCGCTTCTTCCCTGACTTTGCCATTCTTGTGAGAAAAGCAAGGCATGAGTCGATCAAATGTCTGCTGAGGTGTTAGAACACAATCCATTACCCGTAGAATAAGTTGCTGTGCTTTTTCTCTTACTAAATCTTTACTATCACCTGAAAATATTGATAAGTATATATATAAACACATGTATAATAACTCAAGGCCAGGTTTTTTCATCATATAGTATGCATACCATTGATAATTCTTGAGAAAGGATTTGGTGGTTTGTGAATGAAAGATTAATGATATTTTTATTGAAATGCAATAAAAAATGTTAATGAACCATGCAAGGATAAACAAAACCATTTTCATGAGAAAAAATAAATAATACAATGAAACAGGAAAAGAAATATTTTCACATGTACATCAAGTAGGAGTCTTGTGAAAAGTAAAGAACCCTGTATATAGGAGATACTGAGAATATCTTTCCTAGCTTTCATGAACATAAATTATTACTTTATTTTGACACTAGTTTAGCAAAGACAATGTTAAAATAGGACATTATGAATCTTTTCATTCCAATATGCAACTCCACCAATATCCATGAATTTATGTTTTGTCTCATTATTAAATACAGAGAGATAAATCAAAACCAGAGATCTCTAACTCCAAATAGTATAATAAAGCAAAATAACGTTGTTAGACCTTCATGATTAACTGCACAAGATTATAAATGACATCAATAAAAATAATCAATTCAGCAAATTAAAAACTTTTTTTTCAGAAAACCACAATCAACATCTGAGGAATGCAATGAGTTTCCTGAAAATTTGAATTTCATACCTCAAGAAGAACTTCTTCCCAAAATAATCATTTATAAACAAATTACAGTACTGTTTGGTCAGCCTCTTAAGCTCAATCACTCATGTTAAGAAAACATGAGCGGATAATAAAATTAAAATAAGGTGCATTAAGAGAGCTTTAATGAAATTAATGCAGGGTATGATGGAATAGTTACAACATTGATATGTTGTACAGTAAATCAGTTAGAGAAATGTTCAGCATCAGATAACATAAAGCAGCACCTTGACCTCTAACATTATTTATTTCATGTAACTGTTTTAATTCCAAATTGTTCTATGACAAAATTAATTTTCTACATATGATGAAGAGGAAAGTGAACTAATATGTTGCTTAAAGCTAAAATATCAATTCCAATAAACAGAATAATATAAAATATAAATAGAATGATAATATGCCAAAAATGATTATTAAGACATGAGAAGGATACATAAAACACACAAAACGTGACTAGACATACAGCTAAGAATGTATACAAGACATGAATGTTTTCAATCTGCACACATTTAAAAACAATGATACATATTTTTAACTTCAAATCCAACCCCTCTTTAATTAAGCACCCAAATACAAGAGTGTCTGATAGTCAAGGTGCCTCTATTTAATGAGTAATATCTATTGATTGTATTATAATTTTTAAAAACCAGATCAACAAAGAACTTTTATATTTACCTAATCTATCAGCTATTATTGGCAAAACAGTTGGTATGTAAGGTCTAAAGTCATGGTCCATTTTCTCCATCAGGAAACCAACCGATTCCAAGCCATTCTGTACAACCTGCATAGAAAAGAACACCAAATTTTATTCATGTGTTGCCAGATTTATCATACCTAAAATGCCGAAAACCTTAGGATCATGTTGGCCAATTAGAAATAAAAGAAGTTCTCTAACGTACAATATATACTAACATGGTTAAAATATCTGGAATTGTGAAGAACACGAAAAATTGATTAACAGAATTGAAAGTAAATAATAATATGAGAATATGGAGAATGAAATGTGTAATATAAAACTGACAAGTGAATAGGCAGAATTATGGGAAGAAGTTTTGCTGGAAGCAATGTTAAGGTGAATAGATCAATATAAACCAGATTCTTATAAGACAGTTACAAACACAGAAAGGTATTATAGATGAGTGAACTATATGACAGGATTGAGCACAGAAGGATACATCTGTAAATCCAAATACATAATTCATGTAGAAAACTTTTGGAAAAAAATTCAACAGGTGACTAACTTCTTGTGCAAATCATTAATGAAAACAGTGCCAATTCTTTAGTTTTGCTTTTACATTATTAAAATAACTAATAGCTTTAGTGCTATTATTCCCTAATTATTTCGAAAACCAAATAAAGAGAAAGAAAATCATACCAAAAACCACAAATACAACATACACAAGGAGAAAATACAATGGGAATCTACGGAGCATCAAAAAGAACAAGGATTCTCTTAATGTTTCACATTAAAAAATGTTCCAATTACACAACAAAATTTTTAATATATCTGTGACAGCAGAGCTTCATCTACCTCTTTGCACTTAAAATCAAAAATGTTTAGAGTAATAATATGTGATTAATAAATNAGAAAGAGAAAAACATCGATCGGGTAATTTGTTTTCATAGACCGATTCACAACCGCATTCCACGATGAGGAATAAAGAAAAAACAAAGAGAAACGTAATTATTTAAAGACCAAAGATATCCAAATTCAAATATATACATGATGTGGGCGAGGTCAGACGATTAGTACACGCTAAAAAAACTCACCCATCACAGAAAAGACGCAATCAAAAGACATACGATGCAAGGAATGTAAGCATAGCTACAAGTAACGAACGCTAACAAGTTATGCTGCTACGAGATAGCGAGGTAGAAATCTACGTTCCGAAAAAGAAAAATTCTCACGAGCAAACACAAAAATAATGAAGCTTGCTAAGGTCAGCGTGACATACGGCTAATCGCATTATATGCAGCACCGCTCAGCTGAGCTATCTTTAGGATGATCGGATATTTAAATCTGAAAATTATTTCATATAAGATAATTGCAAGATCCGAGAAATTGAAGTCGTAAATGGATATAAAATCAACAAACATGTCTTCATAACAAGAACCTTCGGCTACTCCAAAATAGAATTGTCAAGAGATACTGTTAAAGACATAGCAAAAGTAAGACTTGTTGTTGAAAATTTAATGTAAGAAGCATGGACCACCTACAAGATTAAAAATTTGACTCACAAAAATAATTCATCTCTCTAGATGGACATTTGAAAATAAAAAATTTATTAATTATAAATAATTTAAGTGCAATTTTTAAAATGCACTTATACCTAAGAAAGTGTTTGTTACAAAATAAAGTAGGAATGTGTGGTATCTACGGAAAAAGAAAAATGTGACCTAAATGTTAAAAAATGGCAGATGCCATTTTGCCATTTTTAACATAGTCAATATTTTGTCTACATTTGTTTCCAATTTAAAAACAACTCAGATCTCACTTACAAATTGGCTGCTTCAGCATTAAAATTGTCTTCCTCAAAAAATAATTATGAAAATGACAACTAAAGTTAAAACAATGTAAATAATGTATTGAATTTTGAAGTATCTATTAAGTAGTATGAGGATAAAAATCTTCTAATTATTCCTGAGGAATGATTAGGCAACAAAGCTCACCTTCTGAAAGAACTGCCAAAATTCAAAAAGGAATGCTAACGAAGATGAGAAAGGAGTAACATAAACATGATAATTAAATCTGTTAACAATTGCAAGTTAGATGCAACAAGGAGGGGAAAGATATTTGTGAAATTCAGAATGAAGAGAACCAATAATAATGCAATAATAACATTGACCCAAAGAAGTGTAATGTAATGTACTACTAATTGGAACTAATTGATGAAATATTCACAAAAACATGTTTTTTCCTATTAGTATCATTCAACATTGAAACTTCTAATGCAAGGAAATAATGAACACTCTCTTTACACTAAGGATTCAATCTTACAAATAAAACTATAATTTTAATGTAAAATATACTTTCAAAGCAAATTAACATTTTTCAATAAAGCTTCAAGAGAATCTTACCCAAAAGTTTCATTAAATCTTATAAATCTCCATTTATAAAGAGTAAGCTAAATCTGAACTGTTATGCAAGGATAGTAGAATTGGTTACACTTTGAGGCAGATTTACAAATTTAAGTCATAAAACAGGCACATCAAATGAAATGCCCCAATATCAACTTAATCTGAATATTTTCTTAAGTTATGACATTAATTAATAAATATGATAAATATAAGCAAAGAGACTTCACAATTATGTATAAAGTAACAATTTTGAATAATTAATATGGACCAAATAATTTTTCTAGAAATAGAGTACTGGAGGCAATAATTTCATATACATCAAAATAATAACAAACAGTGCTAATCAACAAACAAAATACAGAATAATAAGTATAAAATTATACTGGAGTAACATAATATAGTAAGTTGCACCTCCAAAATTGAAAATGCTATTATACAAATTAAAATAGAATATATATAAAGAAAGGAAAATTAAAATTAATACAATAATCATGGAAAGATAAATACTTTGCACATAAGCACTCAATTTAAAACCCAAGGATAAACAAAGTGAAATATGATTACACGAAAAGGGCTCAAACGGCTGTCTAACAATTTCATGCAGCTCTTACAAAGCAATTCAGGTTTTACTAAAGACTTCCAAAATTTCATAACATCGCTTCAAATCAATAATTATATGCATAGAAATGGCCCAGATTTCTTAAGATATTCATTTGTGAAGGTAAAATGTTTAAGTGCTTATTTATAGCTTCTTCAACAATAGATGAACTGTAATCGTACATTTCTAGCTTAGATAATACACTCCAATAGATCAGTTTGTTATTTATTCAAAGTGAAATATAACCAAAAATTGGTTTTTGCTCTTTCTGCAAACATTTGTGCCTCAATTACGCTGGCACCTTTCCAGGTTAGAAAATTACAATTAGGTGACTGTCTTCGAATTATTTAAGATCAACGCGAATCACTTATTGATCTGCAATTGACCTAATTTTTCACTCATTTGGCACGCCGAATATTAATAGAAAATTAATTTAAAGAGATCGTTCATATCGACTCAGAGAACATAATGGGTACATACGTAGATGTAGCACGTAAAGGGAAGGTTTATTAAGTAATAACTTTGTTCCCGAATCGATGCATTTGTATAAAACTTCTTTTCTTCCAGCGACCGCAGTTCCGAAAAAGCCACTAACTGAATTCAGGTCGACATCGATCCATAACGAATATCTAAATTGTCGAGAACTCGCTTCGCCGCGCGAAGCAGCTAATAACTAAGAATGGAACATTTGTCGACCTCCCAACTTCCCATAATAGTGTTCCTTTCACCCTCATTCACACCGATTAATCATTCGGTAACTCGAAATCCATGCGAAAAGACCGATACCTTTGCCAGATCCAACTACCTTAAGCGGAAGGTTTAAATGAAAAATCTCAATCCTATGGCCAACGACCTTCCAGCCCACACCTTGTCTATATAGGTTGGAGAATACTGCGGCATTCTGCAATCTAAGATCGTATACATTCCATTCCCAAGAGATAACAATCGTCAGAATGCCGAAGAACAACGCAGTGAGAATAAAAGAGTTATTAAGATCTTTATATGTTAAATTAACCTGAGATAGAGCGCAATAAGAAGATAGCCAGGCATTGAGTATCGATTTAATTAAGAATAAATTGACTATTGAAGAAAAACTTCAGACAAATCATAAAAATATGAAAAAATAAACAATTATTCGCAAGGTATACATTTCTTAATTATATCAATTTTAACCATCCTGCCGCAATCATTTATCGCATGACTCGAGAGGATCAAAAAAATCACTCTGAAAAATAAATAATAACGGTAATACTTATCGGAACCAGCATCTTAACAGCTAAATCAATTCACACAAAAACGCCATAATGTAGATCATAAAATTAAAACTAACTGCACAAATATTTTTAAGCAAGTTCGTTATTTCGTCATTCCAGAAGTAGAAAATTTAAAATACTTGGCACAAAGTCGATAAATGAGAGATGATTAATGTTCTTCTTAGATAAACCAAATAGCGGTGGAACGGATATCAAAATTAGAAAGAGAAAAACATCGATCGGGTAATTTGTTTTCATAGACCGATTCACAACCGCATTCCACGATGAGGAATAAAGAAAAAACAAAGAGAAACGTAATTATTTAAAGACCAAAGATATCCAAATTCAAATATATACATGATGTGGGCGAGGTCAGACGATTAGTACACGCTAAAAAAACTCACCCATCACAGAAAAGACGCAATCAAAAGACATACGATGCAAGGAATGTAAGCATAGCTACAAGTAACGAACGCTAACAAGTTATGCTGCTACGAGATAGCGAGGTAGAAATCTACGTTCCGAAAAAGAAAAAATTCTCACGAAATAAAAAAACAACATTCAAACACAAAAATAATGAAGCTTGCTAAGGTCAGCGTGACATACGGCTAATCGCATTATATGCAGCACCGCTCAGCTGAGCTATCTTTAGGATGATCGGATATTTAAATCTGAAAATTATTTCATATAAGATAATTGCAAGATCCGAGAAATTGAAGTCGTAAATGGATATAAAATCAACAAACATGTCTTCATAACAAGAACCTTCGGCTACTCCAAAATAGAATTGTCAAGAGAATTTTATTCTAATAGCAAGAAGGTAACCTTAGATTAATATCAATGCTGAAGTTTTCATATGAAATGATTTCGACCTTCGTTCGACCCATATAATTAATAAAAAAATATAGATGAGTTCTTCAAAAGCAATATACCGGCAAACTAACTGATGCTTTCAGAAGAAATATATTCCGGCTGTACACAGAACGGGACATAGACAATAGGTGAGAAAATTGCAGCTATCAGATAAAAGCTCATTTACTGAAACCCATCCGAAGCATTTTATTAACACGCATCTCGATTGCTTCCGAAAAACCTTTCAGGAGTAAGATTCACCAGATTAAAATTAATTCCTTATCAAAAACAGTTCCTGAAACGCGCACGCGTTCTTTAAACTGCATTTTTTACTGAGACGTGCAGGAATGAGGATATTCCTTTCTTTTGACGAGATTTCCCAAGCAGATGGCGAAGGTTTTCGCTAAATAGCTGTTCAGGCAGTGGGAGGATACGCTCCATCCCTCCCAAGTGCTAGAGAGCCGAGATTTCGGGATAAAACCATTCCTTCGCCAATTCCCAACGAAGCAGAGTGAGAACTGTCGGAGTGGGTGAATGGCCCGCCGCGGAAACGGAAGTAGGAGAGGAATGAAGAGGTTAATATGGAAGTCGGACGAGAAGTAAAACCTACGATCGTCTTCTCCACCATTCGAGCGATAAACGAGACGAAGGTCTTCGTATTTGACGTCAGGAACCACAGCTAACAAGAGCTATTTCTTAGTTTTTGCTTCAGCGATCTAACGTACGGAAGAGGGATTTGGGCTAGTGATACTAATGCTCCTATTACTCGATGCAACACTGAAGAGTTTTACCCTCCAGGAGTTTCCAAATGGTCGATTACGCATTCCGACGCAATAAAAAGAAGAGATGCATCCCATTATAGTGGGGTTGTCCACATAAAACTCGCGAGACAATGCAATCCGCTGAAGCTTTCAAATTATTATTATTATTGTAACAGCCTAACTGCAGTTAGGCTTTATGCCTGGTGGCAGCTTTTCACCTACATAAATACACATTAACATTGAAAATGCATTACCTAAACTCAACTCAACATCGTCATGACAATCATACAGATCAAAGAAATCTAAAACAATGGGATAAGCATATAATCCACCCTTAATGTTTATTTTTGTGGTTCATGACGGGTGAACTTCCTTACATTAAGGAACTATATTTTAACCTCAAACTCGTGGATAATATAGGTATACCTTATCCAACACCTTTTTCAATCGCCAACTGAAACTATAATCGTTTTTACTATCATTCCCGTACAGTGATATTTTGGCTAACGAAGATAATTCGTTCAGGAATCAAATTCGTTAGCCGAAACGTTATGTTATCAGGCGTCACAATTCTCGCTGTCTCGAACATAAACAGCCCATTTGGGTTGGTGGATATCCCCTAGGTGATGTGGTCAACTCACTTCTATGCTACACATACAGACTGAACAGATAAGATACTGGAATATGCCGACCGTTCATGTTTGATGCCATGATCAATGCTTTGATGTCAAGAATCTTCGTTAGTAGGGTCACTAGTTATTCGAGCTATCACTGTATACTTCTTGCGTGCTGAACAGTTTGTCAATCTGTTTGCGTGCTTAGAATCAACGATTAACGGATTTCAGTATTTATTTAAGTCTATGCAATTGAACGCATAAACAACTTGTACAGAAATATTTGAGAGTAATCATAATAAAAAAAAGGTGGAATAATTTAATGAGTACTTGCTAACCTGCTGGATTGATGTGGATCCTATTCGGTAAGAAAATCCAGAAAGGTAAGATCTGGATTAGAGATCAGTGGTGTAAACACAAAAAACCTGAATCTGATATTTTAATCTTTTAATTGTAAAACACTAAAAATAGCTAGATTCTGATTGAATTTCGACTAGATTCGCTTTAAATTGGATTTCATTTTTAAGCTAAATTACCCAATTGAAGGTAAAAAATGATTAACGTTGAGCAATCCGTAAGTGAATAATCGAGGGGTAAGATGAGGGCGAAAACCAATTACCTTTACTGGCTGACTCTTCATAGGCATTTCTAAATTTCCAACATTTCCAAACATTTGTATTGTCTAACAGAAAATTACCACTTCCGAACTATCCGAAAGGCAAAACTTAACCCGAAATATACAAATGAAAACATTCGGAGGAAACAGTTCACGTTCTACGGAATTCGACTCTTTTTCCACTGAAATACTTTCATAATAACGACTTTCGGGGTAAACCAGATCCAAATTCACGCAAATACTCCGAAGTAATATACTCATAGAGGAATTCTACGAATACGAAATCGCATTTCAATCAGTTCGACACTTTCATAGCTATAAAGGTAAGTATTTGGCTGTAATGAAAAGTTTTTAAACCAGTACTCGGCTAGGAATAGGTAATGTCACCACCACCAATTCTGAAAAGGGTATCGATCTTTTAGAACTGCATCGTGAAAAACCAAACTCTTTGAACCCACAACCCTCATGAAAATGCCTAAGGACACAGGAGTTGATATAAGATTTGTTAATTTACGGTTCCAAAAATATAGGTAAAGATAACTTATATATATANGATACAATATATATAACAAAGATAAAATATATAAATAAAACTACATCAGCTTATCAAAATACTATGTATGCATACTACGGGAAGGCAGATGTTACTATGTACTCAACAGATAATTGATAAAACGGTTAGGATATAAAAACAAAAAACAGCATAGAAACAAAAAAGGCAAAGATGGAATTCAGGATATTTTCACATACAAACGTGACTCGCAATCAATCTCTAAGGCAAGCGACAAGATTTACAAAAAAGGCAAAGATGGAATTCAGGATATTTTCACATCATTTTCACATACAAACGTGACTCGCAATCAATCTCTAAGGCAAGCGACAAGATTTAGCAATCGAGTACTTTCCTAATGTCATAAGTTCGGGAAACACCGAAACGCACTTCTGCCGAACTTGACTCACCGGCAAGAAATTGATCATATAAATTTCGTTGATAAAACACAGCGAATCAGCAGAGAGGGAAAGGTATAGAATAAAACAAGGAACAAAGTTCAACATTCCCTCGCGAGTACGCGTGGTCGTACAGGCGATTGACACCCAGCAAATCTGGGCGTGACGAGACTATGCGACATGCATTTCCTAATGAGAGGATAGTGTTCTACCTACGTCAGAGGCTATAGAAACAGAACCCAGGGAATTGGTCGTCAGAGTTCTCTTCTTTGATTTCCATTTAATACACCAAGAAGCCTGAAGTATACATGCAAACCATATATTAGTCTTCAGCAATTGCATTGAATTCTGAGAGCCCCATTTTGGATTAATAACTTGTATTATCGTGGGATAGAAAGGAGTCTATTACATGTGAACTTGAGCAGCAACATAAAACTCAAGCGGAGGATGATAATAATATATTTTTTACATCTTGCAGAGTGGTGAGATGAGTACATATGTTTTCGTGCCTTGAGCGTCACAGACCTAGCAGCACTACTCACATCATTCTTTGCGCCATGTCCAGGGCGAGTTCAATGTCAAATTCGTTACATAATCTAATCATTTTCACAGAAATCCGTTATTTTACGCAAGAAACCTAATCGTTTTCCCTTAAGCGTTACGGGTCGACATTTCAGTAAAATTATCCAAATATGATAAACACAAGATAGAAAAAAACATTCTTCAAACAAGTTGAAAATGAAATAAATCCGTATGAAAATCCGGTTTGATAATCCACACCGAACTAATAGAAACTCTCTCACAACCCCCCTTCCATCGCATCTCCTCCACGATATGTGCATACATACGTATGCTTGCAATTTGTCGCGTTTGCTTGTTGACGTTGCTCGGTTACGCAACGAAGGTTGTTCAATGAACACGAAATTACGAAATAAATTATCTTCTTGAGTAAACCAGGGGCCCGTTCAGGAGCAACGGATGGTTCAAGTGATCAGACTACACATCGATCCAAACAAATGTATTCATGAAAGAAAGCGACGACGGTACAAAGATGTGAATCATATCTGCAGTTTCCCTCTCTCTCGCAGATAACCGAGAAAATCGTGGCAGAATAAACAAACTCTGCAATGATCTCATCGGTAATATGCCCCAGTCGCGGAGACACGACTCCATCCCGTAACACTTCGACCGTGGCAAAACGCCAAGTGCATACATGCTAAAACTCACGCCGAAGGTATTTTCAGAACCATAAAACAGGTATCGCAATTTGGCTGCAGTGTAAATGGGGAATTATTTCCACGGTATCTCTGTACCATCTTGAGAGAATCCAAGGAAGTATGGAGAAAAGTGTTTATTCTAATCGTAGAAACAAATCATGGTCGCTCTTCAAGAGCAATCCGCGCTGAAGAGTCCTGAGCATGAGGAACTCGGTTGCAGAACGATCGCCAAATGAAATATCTTGACCATGTTCGGAGGATCTTAATTCTATCCTCTAGAAGCATACTATTCTTGTAGCATACTATTCTGGTAGCATACTATTCAGATAACAGTTCGGCCACACAATACAACAGTGCCAAAGGGTAAATGACACTCTGCCAAGAAATAATCCTACTCTTAGAGAGTGAAGGGCGATATTAAAGGGACCTTTAAGGCTAGGAAGGTAAGAATCTTTTAACTCCATTAAATTAAATGATTCCTTCTGCAATAAGGAAGTATTCGTAGGTGAAGCAAGATTCAATAACCTGTAAGGAAAGCGTTTTTCATTTTCATACTATTAAAAATTATAGTCAGCTAAAATGTACACCCCGAAAGTGGGAAAACACGTCACTCCGAGATAAAGCGATCTAAGTAAGTTGACGGCAAAAGTTTATAATTATTATTAGTTTGTTAGTGTTACTTAGTTTGGATAAAAATGCAATGCGATTAATATTTATACCCCGCGAGCTGCCAGTGAAGTATGGCAGAGGTGCATTCACACCTTGCCTAATCTACCCTATTTGCTTCTAAAGCGGAAAAGATAACCTCATCCCATACATTTTCCAGAGATCCTATTTATTGAAAAAGCTAACTTTTCCCCTTAAAAATGAAGTGAGAAGGGTTTCCGCAAAGACGCGACATTTTACTCTTGAAGAAATGAACCGTGAACCACTGTATCAATGCTACAATTTTAATGAATGCGATAGAAATCTTCAAACTTCACAATTATAATAGCAATACCCTAAGAAATATCATAGATCGGTTGTTAATATCTGATTTCTACTGAATGAAATATCTTTAAATGGCTATGGTTTCGAAATGCTAAAGAAGGAGTCTAATAATATTAATTCTACAGAAAAAAAAAATATTTCCCATATTCAACGGAAACGTGTGCTTACCTAAGCGAACAATCTCAGGAAAAGATTATTTAATCACAAGAAGTAATGTATTTGTGTTACAAACGGCTACATCGACACTTTATACAGGTATTTTGCTGAGTAACGTAATTCGCCAGTAGACTAAAACACCAGAGATGGGAAACAGAAGAGTGAGGTATTTCAGAAAAAAATCATGGCCTTGATTTAGGAGCAACTTTTAAGAGCGTTTCAACAAGAAATCCGTTCGTTGCTAATTACCTACGAAATGAAATTACCAGAAAAGAAGCCAATTTATGCTTAAGGATCGCATCGGAGTGTTTTCTCAATGTTACTCTGATTCACCCACTATAGCCCTTAGTCTGAAAGAAACAAGCAAACAAGAGGCTTATTCAGATTGGATAATATCTATGAAATTCGTAATAGCGCACAGACCGACAAAACGCCTTTTTATCTCATCACAGTAATCTAATCTTAGATCGGATTCTTCGATGAGATGGTTCATTCCAGAATGAACGATAATTTTGTATTTAGTCTTGCGAATCTAAAAGGTATATAAATATCTGAGATCATTTCCGAAGTATCTCACTTTAGATGGTCCATTAATCTAACCTTAATCGGCAATAATTAGGGAAGGTAAAAGATGTTACTGTGCATTTTTAATCAAGGAAATTTTACCGCTAGCTTTGCTTCCGACATTTGACGACTGCGGACTATTTAAATGAGCGAACGAACCGTGAGAAGGAGAGCTTTCCGATTGTAGCAACGGAATGAAGCGAATGAGACGAAATAATTAAAGGGAAAGAAATAATGAGAGGAGAAGGGAGATAATGGAGAAAGAATGAAAGGACAGGAAGAAAGGGGATGGGAAAGCGGTAGAAATGTGCCGATTTTTCATCGAGAGAAAATAGGAAAAAGACAATAGAAAGTTTCCGAGCGAGACCTTGAATAAAATGACATAATCAATAAACTTTAAAATGTCTCGGGAACGTTATTGGAAGAGCCAATTTGCTTATCAATCGCTCTAGAGAAGAACTACGTTAACCTAAGAGATAAAAGGCTTCTTTCACGTGGGAAAGTGATTTATTTTCTGAAGCTGAGCAAGAGACTGAAAGGTGATCGGAAAGAGTCCCTCTTCATCCACCAGCGTATTACGAAGTTAAGAAAGATTTTACTGACTCAAAACCGAAGTCCAATTACAAACGAATTTAATAAGTAATTACTTCGAAAATATTAAATACAAATACAACAAGATCGCTAAAAGATTAATGCCTTTCAGATTTAATTTCTTCGATTGCTACTAAAAAGACACTAATATCACAATTAAAACATACAACCCTACTCAAAAAATGAGGTTGTTCAGTATTAGATTGAAAGAGTTAATAAGAGTAGACTGCGTAGGGATGAGTATTAAATATCTTAATTTTTCACAAAATAGGAAACTTGAAGCGAGTAATTAGCAAATTTATTTCTATTCGTTTTGTCCATGTAACAATGTGTCTACATCATTTTTGTTTGTCTTTCCTTTCCTTAAAACTTTACTAGCTATCACTTAATTTCGCAGATTTTTCACAAACCTCTTCTTGTGGGTATTTTCCTGCTGCGGTGAATTTTTCTTAAGGGCAATCCTACGTTTTTCAATCCACAAAGTAGTTTTCTTCTGCGCACCATTTCAAGCTTTATACTCTAAATTTTATACAATGAACGGTTGGATGTAAGAAGAGACTTGTTAGTCTCAATCTCGTCCAAGTCGTCGTTTTATTATTGGTATCATTCAATAAAGTAACGAACCTGGCACAACTGTTAACGGGCATAAAGGACGGGGATTTCATTTCACAATTGTTCATTTACTTTACGATAAACTTCTTACAGTAGAAAATGGATGAATTACAGGATTTAGAAAAACTACATTACATAAAAATACCGCATTAAATTCAACGTGGGAAGGCGGTCATCGTGGAAGGTCAAAATGACATTAGTTCAACAATGGGAATGGATAGATTTCAATAAAAGTGACACTTCTGTCAAAACAAAAATAGACATCAAACAACCCGCAGATAAAATAGAGTTGATGGCGACAGCGCATGATATCGAAAGAGGAAAGGAGAAGTCGATAGATGCTATGCAGATGAAAGGGCACGCTATGATGAGAGCTTGAGGGGTTTTCTTCCACTACCAGTTCGCGATGGACGAGGATGACACGTGCGCCATTATAAAGAAGCGTCTCACAGACTAACCAACGACATTAAAGATGCTAAATAAATGGAAAAGTCGCATCCATCGGCTACCAATGGCTTAAGCGCCTAAGAAATTGCATTAACATACACCATGTTCCCGGAAATCTTATAGATATAAGCAGCAAGTTTCCTAACATCTTGATAATGCGATATCATGAAAAAATCGAACATGGTTGGAAAATAACTTATGCAACTGAGTGATACGACGAAATTTTCGACAGTGTAGCTGAAGACAGGATGTCTTCTATAAGATGCCATAAGGTGAAAAACTAATAGTCGGCTAATCTAACTGAATCACTTGAAAAGAACGCGGTCGCGTTAAAAATAGATGATTTAAAAGAATATTCTTCATATGTCACAGGCTATAAAAGTTTATAGGATCACTCGTGCTAAAAGGAGTGCCTTATAATTTACGAGAAGATAAAATGTAAGATTAGTTAAAAATAAGAAAAATTCAAGAAAATTTAAAAGCGCCGCTTGAGAAAATTTAAAGAACTACTAAAAATTGAATAAACCTGAACATATCAAATAAACTTATCGATGTTTAAAAATAAAAGGGCACCGAAAAGAACGACAGCATACCGACGTCCTGAGTTCAAGATTCAGGATCCAAAATTGTTTTCGAGGGAAAATCAACTCAAAAACTCATCATCGCCACATATCTACTCCTTCCTTCGGTGGCATTTACCTCTAATGTTCTTCATTTATCAACAGCTCGGAGATGTTAGGATAATTTTGGGATTATAGTGGCCATATACAGGAGAATTTGTATTTTACTTCAAAAAAGCTCATCACAAAGCATGGCAAACGATTTAGCTCAAATTTTAAAGAACAACAGCCATTAAAAGGGAAATAATCCACCTTCGAGAGATGACCATAAGGGAGAAATGGAAAGTTCACGACGACAACGCAACTTGGCCGCAAGCGACTTCGATGCACAACTTCGTAGCGAAAGTAAGTTCCCGGCGACACTTTCGGGAATGATTAAGTTAGGCCCGTAAATTAAAAACCATTGAAGAGAAATCCGCAACATTGAGAGGCGCAGATTGCTGCTGCAACGCGAACCCCGGCGATAAAAAAGACGCCGGGCATGAATATCCTCCACGGAACGGAAAGATGGTCGATTTGGTGCAGGTAATGACGTAACGAACCAGCAAATAAACATTTCCACTAAACCATCTGTGACTCCGTTTGGCAGAGGCATTAACCGCAATGGAGGGCACTGGTGAAGGACGCAGAAACTAAATCGTTTCAGGTCTCTAATGGGATGGGATCATTTACGCCTTTAAC
This sequence comes from Ladona fulva, assembly GCA_000376725.2. NCBI lineage: Eukaryota > Metazoa > Arthropoda > Insecta > Odonata > Libellulidae > Ladona > Ladona fulva. The sequence goes on from KZ308372.1 coordinate 412,395, forward strand.
GAGATTAAAGCGCTTATCAATGGTAGGCTTCACGGCTTCCTCCAAGTACTACAAATAAACACAGGGACAGCTATGATGGCATGTAATCGATGCACATGACATGAGGGCAGAAAACGAGCCCAAAATAGCAGCTCATATCGCGAATATGGGATGAAGAAGCAATACCTCGCATCTGAATGCAATCCATTGTAGAAATTCAACATCCTGTACTTTCACCGCTCAGTATCGAACTTTAGGATTACCTCATAAGTCATTGTCGATGACTTATATCACTGAAGTAAATGAGAAAAACAAATGGTCCTTTAAACTAGTAATCGCAGCCCATCTTACCGTCAACAGAAAAACTTTCATTTATTTTCATTAGCATTATTTACAGTTATAACAATAATCGTCTCTTCACTACCCGATGATAATTTCAGCCTTGAAAAAGTCAACAATATAAAAATGCTTGGAAAATCCTAATGTCATTTCGGAGACAGTCTTTATTTGAATGGTATCAAATTTTATCAAACATGAAAATGGTTAAATTCAAAATTTACTGACGAGGGATTTTTTTAAATCATTCCATAGTTCACTGCAATACTGACTGACGAAATCATTCAAGCTATTTAATGTTAAGAAATACTAACTAAAGATACTAGTATTGTCCAAGCTAAAATTATTTTCTCTTACGCTCTAAAATTTCAAAAAGTATTGGGCTGAATATTTATGATCTGAAATTAAGATTGGCAATCTGCGAAAATATCAGCAGACGATACTGAATCTATCACTCGAGTGTCCAAAACATCCCGACAATCGACAGGTTAAATCCCTCTCTGGGTCTACTTTACGCAATATACGCCGCGATAACCAATGAAAAATATAAACTTTAGGCTAACAGAAAAGAATGCCCCGTCTTACGGTGACGGTGAAGTAAAAGAAAAATAGACACGCACATGTTAAATGTACGGAAAGCAAAACATGGCGTACATACAGAATAAATTAGCGGATGCAGCGATATACAAACGACCTGAAAATACAGACGACGAAACAATTTCTTAAAAACGTGACAGGGTGTGATAACTCAGTATTTACCAAGCAAACTATAAAAAGATAAACTTAGAGGAAAAAATAAGCCTGACACAACAGATAAGAAACCAGTTCAATAACGCCTTCCCAGCAAAAGAAAACAAAAGGGGGGCAAAGGAAAGAAACAACCTCAACAACAAAGCTTCCTCACATAGTGTCTCCAAGGGTAAGGTATTATTTTAGAGCGGGAACGCATTCACTTTTCACTAGGAAAGGGCCTCGACTATGAGCACATATGCCCGACACACTTCTGCATTCCCGACCGAGCTAATGTCAATCGGGGAGGGTGACACACAGAAACAAGCTGGTAGCGAGGAATACAAAAGACGCCAACCAATTGGATCGGTCGAAGTCGAACGCAGAGAAGAAAACCTTCGTAGGCGGAAACGACCCGAGATTGAAAACAGTCAAAAAATGCAAGCAATGAGGAATGAGCGACGACAAGCGCTGCGTGCCAAGCGGGAGATGAAAACAAGTTGCCCAGAAAGGAGAGAAACTTCACAACGTCCGCACTTCTCAAAAAGTTTCGCGGCCGAGGAAGAAAAATCACTCTCGCCGCTAGATAGAAAGGACAGAGGCGTTCTCCGGAGATTCAACACAACTGGAAGCCTCCGTCAAGGTTGTTCCCTTAGCGTATGAAATAAGAAGTCGCGTTCCAGAAGGGATAAACCCAAACGCGAGATACCTCCGATGGATCGGATCGAAATAAATCGAATCCCAAATGGGTTCGGGGTGATTAAACAATTAGATTGGGAGCGTAGGAGGCGTAACGGCTGATTCGCACGTTCCCGTCACATAAAGCCCTTCAAATAGCGTGCTCTATTAATTCCCACGAATCTTGACGCCGGGGTCTGCGGATACGTGTCTCCAGGTAAGCAGGGGCGAAGGACAGGTGAGGGAAGAGGAGGTTGTGCGTGTCATGGTGTGGGTAGAGAGCCAAACACCCTACGTCACACGCCATATACGACGATCCGCCTCCCTTGAGGCACGTCCTACTTACTCCGCGGACTCTTGGTACTGCCGAGATGAAAGGAATGGAAGGCTAAGAGAATAGCTGCAGGAAGAGTTTTTGTGCCGTCCTGTTTTTAATCCTTCATTTCCTCGGATTTGACGAGAAAACGCTTTGAATTACGACGTCCTTCCGCGGAAATCGCCATCCATTATGATGAGATTTTTTGCGTACTTGTTGCGACGGTGCTTGTCTTAGAGATCTCCGAGGTTTTGCAATTATTAAGTGAAGTTTCCGACAGTGCTTAGTAATTTAAATGCCTAAAAAAATTAAGGTCGATCGATGACGTAGGCACTTCTGCAGAGCTGAGGATGAGAGGGTGAGTTTATTGCTCTAACTGAAAAGCCCCTTGTACTTCCCTTCGATTCGATAACATCAAAGAGATTCATTCATGACAAATGCGTAAAATTTCCCCGAAATTGGCACATGGGAACTGCTCAAATGGCAAGGAATATGCATCGGTCGTCCGCTGATTCTGAGTCAGAGGACAAAAAAACGTGCTCGTGTGAAAGCAATCATGGTGATTGTAGCCAGGACAAATGCTAAATGGTCAAGCTATAAACTCATAGGGATAATATTTTAGTAATCCAAAAGAAAAGTCAACAAATTTGGCGGAAATTGCTTTAAAAAAATTGAAATGCAGTGAAGTAATAAAGGCACCCTGTCAACTTTTTCTGAATAACTATTTATTACATTCAAACAGACTTGTGCTTCGATGATATCTGTTACAGTAGGCAGACTTTAATGGCGTATTGAGTGGACAAGGACAGGACAATTGAAATTCTTACAACGCATCGTCCACCCTTGACCCTGATTCAAAGTACTACATATTCCAAGAAAAGATAATTAAATGAAAGATAAAATGACGTAAACGACTAAGACGACAATGATCATTAACTGGTGACTTACAACCAAGATTAAAAAATGAAATTCCCTTAGTTTTCTGTAATTAAGAAGAGGTAATTGTATCTTATTTAAAAGTCAGCATTTTATATTGGACCCTCTTTTGCGTTCTCGGTGACCTAGTTTCACCATTGTCTTTTCAAACTTCATTTCCATCCTTATCATAAAACTAATATTTGAGAGAAAACACCAAGACTAAAATACGCGTTCACAATTTTATTTGAATAAGTAGCTTTGTTAGAATTGATTAAAATCAATGTTATAATGTCATACTTTTAATTTGGCACCTACGTATGAGCCTTAAAAATGATACTTCAACAGGTCGATGAGGACACACAGAAAATACTTTCAAAATATTCTAAATTTACATTCAGATAGGCCCATGTGTTAGGATCCAATTTCTATAACTGTCAAAGAAACAAATTATATAAAATCTTTTAATTTCCGAAAAACAAACATGAATTTGTTAGGTTTGAGCCATACGATTAGGCAACTCAAATTCACAAACGATATCATGGATAACAACCCATCTAGTACTATCTGATGAATGAAAATATTATTCTCCATTAAAGCCTGAATTACAACGCAAGACACGCGTTACTAAAAAAAAGCTTCTTGCGGTCAGCGAAGCAAATCTCAAATGGTGCGTTGAGGGAAATTCGGAAAGTATACCGAGAGATTATCAGGATCGTGTGAACGACGTTTTAAATACTCAAACACACAACGTTTGAATAAATATATTTCACCTCGAATGACGCATTGAGCGGCAATGTAATCGGCACACGAACGAGATAAAAATCAACCAATCGAGCGTTCGAAACGAATTTCAAACTTTAACATCAAATTCAACCTAAAACGAGGTCGACAACCCAAACGCTGAGTCAGCATAAACAACGAGCCAAGAGAGAAATTTAAAATGACATCGCGATTCCAAATGGGTTTAAAGTCCAAACAAACGCCAGCGTTACACGGAGAATTTAAATCCCGCTTGCGGTACACGCCTACATTCCGAGAATTCGCATAAATCATTTCACTTTTCCCAAGAAAAGTACGCTGTGCGAAATGTAGCACAGATCAGGGGCCATCCTTACTAAATGATGTAATTGCATTTTAGGGATTTCTGAACCCTCCTTCTGTCACAATGGGCCCCAAGGAGCGTCAAAACCTATGACCTGTGACCTTAACCGTACGTGACCAGGTGTCACAGACCTCCAGACCCCCTTTGATTGAGACAATATTTAAGGACGGCCCTTAGGTAGACCGTAAGCCCAGTTTTCTCCGGGACAGTCCTGTTTTCGAATCTTCCGTCAGGTGTAATTATCAGAGAATTTATTCTGTCCCGATTCAAATCGTTTTAAACAAAAATACAGGTTTCTGAACTTCGGAAAAATGTATTTAATCACATTTTAACTGAGCGCTTGAGTCTCAGAAAGTGCTAACACGTTTATCCTTCCCTGGAAAGGAAATATGAATACCGTTGGAATACCTTTTGTTTAGTGTTAATTACCATCATAATGATTACGGTTTTTCAAAGGACTGTTTACCAAAGTATTTTCATTTCAATTCGAATAAAACATGATCGAGGCATCAACACCGTCGTAAATTTCCTTTCGATGAGATCAAATCCTAATCTAAAATATACCCCAGATTCCTTCAAATAATCTATCCATGGCCCGATGTCATGAAATTTCCTGTCGAAATTAAGCGAAAAAGTCCCATTTTGTCCAGTTTTACTTATATTAAACGCCTCATTTCAGATTATTTAAACTTTAAGACCTTACCATTAAATCGAGGAGAGTATACTCATCCAAATAAACAATGACGAGATATTTTAAATTTTCCTATTCTACTTTGTTTGAATGCGCATTGAAAACTCGACTATCTAAAGAAAATTTCTTTTTGCACGAGTGAGGGAGAAAAATGCTCGTTCGAACAAATCCGAATCACGTGGCTTAGGATTTCTCTGGGATATCACGCATACTCCGAATCCATCCCAGCAAATGAGCAAGTGTATGCAAGATCAAAATCGAGAAAACTCAATGACCGGAAACCTTTAAATCGAATTCTTTAATTTTGGTACGTCGAAAAATCACTTTGTATGCATGAAAAGTAGCCTTGCGAACCTTTTCATACTCTCTCCATTTAAATAACCATCAAGAATTCGCAACTCGGTGACACGAAGTCCATTTTTGCCAACCCTCTTATGGACCCACTTTCTAACAACCGAGGAATGCCGGAACTCAACATCAGCGAATGATGTATCTCCGAGATCTCCTTAAAATATAAGGCGACATTTGGAAAAGGGTGAGCATTTCACTGAAACTAGTTTGATTCCAATAAATGCATTCCTATTTCGAGGTTATTCGAGATCTGATAGAAAACTGATAAGTTAGCATTGGTTAGCAAAGATGCAATAAACAGGAATAAACTACTCGTATTTTCTCGAGTTACTTGCACACTTTTCGATAATAAAAAGATACAGCATCTTTCGATCGGCGATTCCAACGCGGTTCATTTGGTTCTAGAATACATCTTGCCTTCTAACACATTAAGAACCGGGATTCCCCTAATTCTAAGAGAAGGGCATCACATATCATTAAGGCGATATTTCGTTTCAATAGTAGCCAAGCCGAAGATTTTTTTACCAGAGGAGATTAAGGAATCTCTTTTAACGAGATACTCGCGTATGTAGAACTGCGTGGAAAATTCACAAATGACCAAAAATAACGGATCAGTTCATTCTTCTTCTTCTCTTCGGCGCTACAGCCCTATGTGAGCCTTGGCCTCCATATCAGTTCATTCTTACAAACCTATAAACGAGAGTGATAAGAAGCTTTTAGTACTGAACTTTTTCTATATAATCGTACCATTTACGTTATTATAATAGGATATATTTATGAAACATCAATAATAAAAACTGCTTCGACAGCTGGGGTCATTTTGCACAAACAGACCCCTATCGAAATCGAACCCGGGACCGCTTACGCTAAAGGCGTACGAGAGACCAACTTGGCTATCTGGGAGCCCATTTAGTTACGTACGGGATATTTCTTTACGCGTAGCGAAGATTTCGGCAAACAAATTATTCCGAAAAATAATAAATTCCGGAACGAATTATCTTCATCAGCCGATGTATCGTTAGTTTACGAGGAAAGTCTTCTTGCTGGTCATAAAAATATAAATATAATGTACGATGTATAAATGTTTAATTAAAGATTTCATTACTTTAGACTGCCAAGGAAGGAGGTTATATTTGTAAAGAATTGGTAGAACTAGGATCGTGCATCTAGCAAAGGGAGTCCAGGAGCAAAATTTCCACATGTCCTCCTTAACCTATCCCTCGGTCAAAGTGATAATTGTTTACAAATTATATTTGATATTCGACGTAAAAAATTATGTACGTACGTAGTTATTGCCTTCTGAACAATATGTAAGATGCCTTTATGGAATAAATCCCTAAAAATCTGTGGGCCCGAATAAATGATATCCAACGAACCCTCCTCTTCGCCGGCCATAAAGAGAACTTAAATATATAGTGCACTTCCAACCTCCCGATTCCATTTTGAACTGCGCGCTTAAATTTTATGAAAGCACCGCATGACTGCTAGGACTAGTAGGAATCCAAAGAAGATGGGCAATTAAAAAAAATATTGGCAGGAGCGACAAATTCGGCGAAGATGCGGAGTTGAGGAATCAATGAAGGGGGCACGTGGCTCCCTCCCCTAATTCACTTCCATCGAATCATTATGGACACCTTCTGCGCACTGCGATGCTCTCCGTGGAGATGACCTCCAAGGCCAAGCAAAGGCTTCCACCGCCCCCTCACAATCCTCCCACTGACTCACTTGAGAGAGAGAGATGATAAAGCTTAAGGTTTGAGATAGAGGGGAAGAGGTAAACGTCTTAGGCTCTAGGAATGGGAGCTGACAAAACGGGAGCTTAGGAAGGTGGCGAAGGAATGTATAGGAATGAGGATATAAGCAACTGACGTCGCGTTAACGCATGCAAAGCAGTCTGAACTTTCACTCGATCTAAGGACAATACGAACGTTTTATTGATCAATTCCTACATTGAATACGTATACTTATCCCCTTGCTACAATTGAAGTCCTTATATCTGATAAATATCGAATTTTCTAAACGAAGAGGTTAAAACAACTAGCCATAAAAACGACCTCATCATTGTGGAATCGTCTTTTGACGAAAGGGCCGCAACACAACCACCTGATCCTCAACATTTAAGTAATGGAAAGAGCTCCAGGAAAAGGATAGGAGAGAAGAGGAATAAAGAGAGCTCCTTAAGTCAATACACGTTTACAATCTTTCAAGATGCCGGTATTTCTTTCATTTAGGGAATACAATGATTTTTGTCGATAGCCCAGCTCTCTCTCCTCGTTGTGATTTTCGAAACAAGATTTAAAATACTTTTATAATAAACAAATATTTCAAGAGTTGTACATGACTTTTTGAGGATACGGAAAATTAAAATCAATGACGAATGTATATTGCTCCGAGAAAAGTTGCAACGGTTGAAGCAGGAGAGTAACAATTTGAATAGCTAATGCGTTCATTAATTACCAAATTATTCTCAGACGCTTTTCCATTTTTAGGGATAATGATTGAAATGTTAAACTAAAGCTATAATCAGTTACTAGAGACTAGATGTTAGTTTGTGAACGGGCTTTGATGATGACTGAATACTCTCGAGTTCAACACGAAGCATTAAAATGCCTAATTCACAAACAATCTCCTTGGAAACTCTTAGGGATTCTTAATTAAGAAATTCCCTCGATGACGAAACTTCTGACTCCTGATTGCGAAATGAGGCAATATTTTTTACAGCCAGCTAAAGCCCTTTCATGATAAGTGAAAGCACACGAAGTAAATCAGAATGGTAGGGAAAGGGTAAAAATAGTAAGCTGCGCTTCTTCCGTCCCAGACTGAAGCTTGAAATAAAATAGCATTTTTCAATTAAAGAAGTTGAATCAATGTAAAAATAACGCCGAGGTTTCCTTTCACTATTACTGCACAATTTGTGCGATTCGCAAACCTCGGGATGAGAAGATCTGAAGTGATGGAATGCTCGCAGCGTGTATCGGCCTACACAGTTGAGGATTTGAAAGAATGTATTCCGAGTGACAGAGCCACGGCGCCATAATTGGGTCTGAAAACAATCGATAGGCAGCCGAAATCTCATGAGCAACACCATTCAAGCACACCTCATAGCGTGCCGCGTCAGAGAAAGATTAAAAAATGGAGCACATAGGCGGGAAAAAATTAACAGGCTAGAAGGTAGTCGTCTTGAGGATAGATAGAGGGTGAAAAGGAACACAAAAAATCAAAGGACTGATATAGAGGCGCCCGAAACAGGGACGATGACTTGGAAGTGCTCTGCCTCTTAGAAGGTACTCTACTTCCCCCTCTTGTTTTGCTTTTCCACAGAGAACTGTAAGAAAACCACCGATATAAGAAGGAAAAAAGCGGTAAAGAAAAAAGGCGAGATATATAAAAATATACACAAATAAATCTTAAAAAGTCAACATTAAAAGATTTGTATTTATGCAAGTAGGTTCAACAATTCTCATAATTGACCAGGAAAAACACGCGACCAAGACACACACCCCTAAAAACCACATGCCAACTACCGATGATCTAAGGATAATGTAAAACAAACAGCGGGAAGAATTAAACAGTAGAAGAATATATATTCTTCCTAACATACATGTTTTGGATAACAAATACTTAAGAATCGAAGGAAGCCCCGCTGTAAAATAACAAACGGCACAGCAAATTGGATTGACACGAGGTAGAAAGAATAGAGGGCAGAATTATTTTCCTATAATTATCCTAGTATCCTCAAAGATGACTGAACCGAATATAAATAGGTTAAATAAATTAACGAAGATATCAAAGTATTCCAGGCACTAATATCTAGATCGGAATTCAGGCGCTAAATAACTATTTCATAGCATTCTTACTTTTACCCAGATATATTTACTACGAAGAATAACTTATTGCAAAATTTACTCGGTGATTCTTAAGACTAAACAGCAAAATACTTATCTAGCGATAAAGATTTTCCTCAAATTTTATTCGTTTTTAATTGACAATTTACTGATGAGGTAAAATAGTAGCAAATATGTACTGTACGTAGCTTTTTCCACGTTTTAAAGTTCAGGAAAATATTTACGGATACTAAAACATCTTTGATACGGAGAAATGAATCAAGAAAAGTACGGTCCAACGAGAACAAAAATTATCACAGCTATTTGAAAATCATCATCAAATTACACACTATAGAGAGAAAATTTGCATGAATGAAAGGACGATGTAAGTATCTATTAGGTTCAGAGTGTCAACTTACAGATACAGGATTTCAAATATTTCACGAGACACCAAAGGAGAACGTCTAAAAGAAACTTTAAAACAATTAATGCGGAAAAATATTTCATACACACAAAATCTGATATTCGAGCTACTTCTATTGCGCAAAATGGATGAGTAAGCCTTAAGCAATTATACATCAGCGAGTTCTTGGAAATTAAGAAAATTCCAAGCTTCGCAACTTGTGGTTTTAATAAAGAAACTCAGCCGGAAAACCAATTCCTACATTCTTTGTCTATTCCCGCCCTTTGTTCAATCGCAAGTAGTTGCCCATAAGATAGAGACTGTACAATCAAAACCTTACCTTTATCTATTTCCAGTATGTTCGCTATATATAAACTCAGTCAAGAAATCAGAGTATACCTCCAAACATCTAAATCCGTAACTTAGAGACCCATTATTCTAAATGAAATTATGCTGATCGAATCAGAAATACAATAGACAAACTGAAAGCTAATTTTTTTCATACTGATCATTTAACGAAAACAACTTTTCATAGGTAAGTTTCAAGGCGACCTTCGAAGGCGGATCTATGACAGGAAGTGATGCGACAATTCCTAAAAGAATTCGCCATATGACACGTTTCCGGGACCGCATTCTGCCATGTGTCCCAGAAAATAAACTTTGCGCATGAAGCAGTATCTTCTCTACACCTACATATTCTCTTAATCGTTTTAATATCAATAAAGAAGCCTGAGCGCCATTCGAGACAAAAAATCATGTAGAAGAGGAAGAAATCATTTAAGACGACTTTTTTGAGCATAAATATTCCAGATTCGAACGCACGCGGGTAAGATTTGGACGATTTAACATCGGAAAAAATGAATTTCCGGCGTAGCCAAAATTTCCCACTATATGAAACCATTAACTCGCCTTCCAAGGTCCCCTGGCTGACTTTACGAACCCTACGATAAAAAAGGACGGAAAGGGAGGAAACTTTTCCTTTCGCCGAATTAGCCCAAAAATAGCATCCGAAATAATATTAGAGGGATGAAAACGTTTCTTGGAGACGGTAAAGATGATTAGAGGAGACGTGAAATAGCATTGGAGACCTGAGTCTATCAACGTGGAAGCGGCACATTCCCTTAGTGGGAAGGGTGGGCCCCTCTGTGGAAGCACGGCGCCTTGTTCAACTCCAACCGCCGAACCAAAATACACGAGACAAAAAAACTCGAAGCGACTCTTGAAAGGGGAATGAGTCGCAGATGGAACGAAAGGGAGGAATCCTTCTAAACTGGGTGGTTTTACTCACGACTTCCCGTAACGCGCATCCGGCCTTACGCCCCTCTTAAGAGGCTTCTTGGTAAACCCAAAACATTTGCTCTTGCAGACGATAGGGACGTAAATTCCTAGAATCATCTCGCACGGGACAGAAATTACTGCACGAGCAAATACAATGCATATCACCAATGGCGGTTAATTACTGGTATTGTTAAAAGTGGCTCGACTGCTTTGGTCATTTCGCACGTAGTCCCCCACCGGGAATCGAACCCGGGACCGCTTTCGCCAAAGTTGAACGCGTTGCCCAGTTGGCTTTCCGAGAGCCCAGTTAATTCCTTTTAAAGACCATACTCCAGACGAAAATTTCTCTATTCCTTAAAAATGGTGCAATTTACCGTAAAACAATGTCTCTTGCTTCCGCTGTGTACGCCTCATTTTTGCGAAATCGGAACATCCTCCTCGTGATGTTGGAACTCTAGAGCAATAGAAATACATTTCTTTGAAAGAAGAAGTGAAGTTCCAACTAACTTTGACCCACCTGATCGGAAATGCACAATTTTTAAATTTTTATTGCCTTGTAATGAGGAAACGTTATAACTGAGCCACACTGATGATGAAATCAAACCATGGGAACTTCCTATAATTAAATTTATTTAAAAGTTACATTACAAAGTTAGGATACGATAAATAGGAAAGTCAAACCGATCCATCTCGCCAACACTCTCCCACTGAGACTATACATAAAGCATGTATTAAATCGCATTGATGAAACGAAAACAAGCAACTTCTTACATGAATATAACAATAAATCAATTAATTACGTTATCGCTAATTTCTACCAGTTCTATTATTCGCACATTAAAACCAAGGGAAAAACAGCAAAATCATGTGCACTTAAGGATATGCTACCCGATCCAAGAATTACAATTCTTGAAAAATACAAATATATACCTCAACCTCCAACAATAGTGAGAAATAATAATTTGCTCCATAAGAAGTGATGTACATTGCCCATGAAGATCGCAGAACATAGTATTTATTACCACACAAAGCGCTAAGCACGCTGACAGCTTCCTATTTTTAGCTGCCACACTCCCTTTTATAACTTACAACGATAGATTTCTTTGGTTTCCTAGGGGTTGATAGACTTTGTTAGCAGTACAGGAAATGTACTGGCCTCGCATTCTCGATACATTGAACGATTTCGCTGCCTCAGAATGGTTTTGCACGTTAAGGATTCTAATGGTGAATCACTATTAATCGCCAAAAAAAAAACTACCGAGGAAATATAAAATTAAGACAAATCGCATCATCCAAGGAAGGAAGTAATCGATGCTATGAGCGAAAGTAAAAAATACCTGAAAGTGTCTCAAAAAAATACTTAAATAATTCCTCCGCTCTATTTAGGTTGACGGCTTCACGAACGAGTTAGCATGCCATCACAAGGTGCACACAGAACAAGCGGGGGAAGGAATAAAATAAATATTGCGGACTAAAAATACACGACGTTAAGGTTTCCTCATCGACCGGAGCTTCAAAATCCGCGGGAAAGTGGTGGAATGAAAACATTTCACCTTCTGAAAGGAGGCACAAAAAACCATTCCGTCGCCGATGGAACGATTACGTAAACAAAGCAAACCTTCATTTAGGCAAAACAAGAAATTCTTTGAGAAAGGAACTGAATGCGCTCTCACATGATTACCCCCGGATAATGTAGATGAGATGAAGTCGACGGGTTTCTGAATTTGATCAAACGGGAGGATTAGACAAGGCAAATCAGAATTCAAAATACTGAAAATTTACCCTTTTTGAATCACAACAAACGAATCCCACATAAATGTGAAAAAAACTCCGAATATATACAGTGGTTGACAAAACTAAGATCGGATTTGAACCACAATGCATCCTTCCTAAGGGAGATTTGTGAGGTTTTTCCGTGAAACACCGGCAGTGCAAGCAGCTTATGACGGAATTAAATAACAGCTTCGTTCAACCATTCCGTAAGCACACGAAAAAATAGGATTCGTAACTATGCTTAAAGCTCTGAATATGAATATTTAACTAAAGGTTTAAAGGAGAACTCTAAAACTAGATAATAAAAACGGGATTTTAAACATAGATTAGCAAACGAAGTGGTCTTAAACACCTCGTAAGCAACGAATTTTTTATTGCTATAACTTTAGATACATGTGTAAATCAACTAGTATCCTGTGGAAAATCTTTGCGCTCACTTTAACGTTAAAATTTGATTCGGAACACTTGCTAGTCACTTCAGAAATTCCTCAAAATATTCCAATCTCTCATCGCTTACACTGGTATAAAATTATCTCGAGAAGATTTAATTCGAAACTAAAACGGATGAAATGGAATTCAAGATGGAATCTAAATACTTGCGTGATTACATTAGCAGTTAAAAAAAAAAAAGAAATTGTGATTCGGAGAAAAGTGCGAAAATGATATGACGTCATCGTTTGTACCAATGAATCACGACCACCCGATATCTCAAATCAAATGCTGGTCCCTCACAAGTTAATTCCTGTCCACGTCAGCTTCAAACCATCAGAATTCAACGGAGAGTAAACAAATAGAACAGCCAAATTCCTTAAAGCACCGCGTATTGAAAAAATCGGTCAGGTCTTGAGGAATTTCAAAATACACAGGATAAGATACACAGCTTAAGATTTTTATTACAAAATCCCAGCCTGAAGAAACCTATTCCGTAAGAGTTTTACCTATTTACATTCTTGGTTTATGGCTCTTAGGAATAACAGCATTTTTTATACCGTGATTGTCAAAAAATCTATTGACGCATTTGACACTGAACAAACTAATTTTTTGGTCATCGTTGACTGCGTACGACAGACCATCAATCATGTAATCAAACATTAACGAAAGTCCTTCCTATAGAAAATTTGCTCAGCTGGCAGTAAAACTACTCATAGTTTCTTCACTTCAACAAACAACTACATATAAACAAAACCGTCATCCTTAAGCTGCTAAAAGACTGTTTTCTGCTCATCTAATTCTAAATGCAATATGAAATTAAGGAAATTGATACAAACAACTAACAGCGAAGGAACCGAAATGCAACACATTCTTCAAACTCTGAAGAACCACATCACTCTTTCCCGAAGATTTTTCACCTCTATACCTCAAGAATGACTTGAAATACAGAGCAATATTATTAAATTACACAGCTACGTTACTTAGCTCCATTTTATAGACTGGAACTCGATCAGTAGTATACACTACCGGATAATTTCCTACTGCTCTTTAATAAAAATTTACGAATCGCTGCTCGCATTACGTTAAGCAGATGATGGTTTCTAAGTAAAAAAATATATACTTGGAAATATGTAAAAAGTGACGTACTTTTTCATGGCATTAAATACTTTATGATGAAAGTAAACACTATAAATTTCACAAAAATTCACCCGACACAAGCACACTTCTGTAAAAAAAACGTTGCTTGAATTTAACATGTAAGAGATTGTATAAAAGCAAAATAAAACGGATCCGTTTCCTTTATGTAGCATGAAAATACAGCTCTCTTTTCAAGCTTCCTATACAATTGAAACAATGCAGCAATCGGAAAAAACAACGAAAAGGTGACATAATGGGAGGGAAATAGAAAGATCGAAAATTATCATGCGGAGAAATATTCCGGGGCCTCGAAAGTTGACAAAACCAAATGGAAACATTCCAAAATCCGGACATCCGGGGACACTAGGAATCTAGCGAAAAAAAAAATAATATACCCATCAAAACTGCAATCATGGAGACGTTCCCGGCAGATACTCAACCACATGGGCTTCCGACGAAGACTCCCTCAGAAGTCAATCAGGGAGGAGACCACCGGCGTGCCTTGAGGGGGGAGAGCGGTGGAAAGGTGCGGATGGAGCGCAAGACGTTGAGATGTGAATGAGAGGACAAAAGCAGGGCCTAAGGCGGGTATTTCAACAAGCTGAGACTTGCCGCCGCATCGGTATCGATCCCGTGCCCTATTCCGCTCTTCGTCTTCCTGCACCCTTCCGACGTGGTCTAGGCAGTCTAGCGACACGCCATCTCCCACCCCCGACCTAAACTGTCTTGGGAAACGCGTATCTTATGTTAAGCCATAAGTCGGAATATAGTTGCAGAACCCGTCCGCCGGGTGGGGTAGCGGGTTTTGATCCCCTCCCTATCTCGAGCAACCCTCCTATGAACCCTCGAGCCGTGGATGCCTGGGAGGCATGTGCATTCATTCATGAACGTTCCAGAAGGCCGGAAATGTATCCACTGCTCTTTTTTCAACCATAGATTTTATGCAAATATCAAAAAAAATGTTGAGGAAAGGGCAGAAACCTGCGTATTAGGTTTTTTCCATTCGCAAAAATATGGCGGAAAATGTCAGGTGCGACGGAGTCAAGTTCGATGTTAAAGAGAGACACGATTCGGGAAAGAAATACTTCGCATTTGATATATTTTCACTGATTCCGACTATTTATACGTAATCAACGAAACCTTTGAGTCGCTTGAAATAAACTATTTCTTGGTTCGTCAATGGCATGAAGCATGACCTGTATACGCTTATATGACTAAAGTGAAGAATAATGAAAAAGAAAGTAATTAACAGATTTGAAAAATAGCGACATGATTGGGACTCCAACTCAAGTCTCCCACTTTCCGGGCAGGTATTCTAACCACTGAACTACCATGCCGCGTCTCTTTCACACTGTTATGGGAATGATTTTGTGAGCTAAGTTATTCACCTTTCCCTAATCCTTAAAAAAGTAATTCTTCTCTGTTAATATTCCTCTGGATAACACTTTGAACGAGTGCCTGACAGTAACAGAAATACCGACGCCTCAATTTCGCTAAACTGTCCACATGCTGACCATTCGGACCATATAACAGTAATATCCTAAACAGAATCAAAGAGAATCTGCACCGCAATGAAACAGTGCAAACATTCCCTCTCAAAATGCAGCTCGTCGGGTTTTCTCTCGCATCGCGAATCTACAAAGAAAAAACACGAGTTACTAGTTTAAAGGAGACTTTTAATGGGGAGCGGAGCATTAGCAAAGGGATGGAGAAGCAACCCACAGCTTGCTCTTCTTTCCTTTGCAATCGCAAGCACAGTTTTGAGGATGATGTCCACAGGAGGACGATGGAAAGAAAAGAAGAGCGCCCCAATTACCCGCTTTGGCACGGATCTGCAACTCTGCACGCTCGAGTGTGATCCAACGGAGTATCGGAGGGTCCGATGGGGAGAAATGGCTCGCTGAGAGGATGACAAAAGTGAAAGGCGGACGACACAAAGAATTTTTTAGCAAAAAAAGAAGAGGATGAAGGGTGATTTGTCTACAGCCTCTCAAAGAGACGACACTGACGGGCTGCTGTTTAGCGAAGGACGGCGAAAAGTTTAAAGCATGTAAAAATGCCTCCATCGAAAAAGTAACGCTAAATCGAAATAATGAGGATTGAGAATACATTAAAAGGCTTTAGATAATAAAGAAAAGTTTGACGACGTAAGGGAAATCGGAAATTTATCCTGACAGCAGACGACGATTATGATGCAGCTAAATTTAGGACTATACACAAAAACACTTCACTCAAAATCAATAATAAACAAGGCATCGCTTAGATATCTCGGGATAATAATGTCACTTGGATATACATACTTTAAATACGAGACAAGCAAAAAAGATTCTAATGAGCTATAGTTAACCCTTATGGAAAGGATTAACTTCTGTAGCTGGTTAGACAACGAACGATGACGAAAAACCACACTAAATACGACAGAAAGTATGATTTAACATATATGATTCTTCGAACTGAAAAATTTGAATGAGACACCCAGAAATGAACCTCATCAACAGAATAAATACACTATAAGAAGTTAAAACATTAAGAAACGACCAAATATTTTAGCATTCCATCGCTAATTCTTCGGACGAAGAAGACAGACCTAGGCATTTATTATAATAACAAAACTTGTAATAATCTTTTTAAACTTAGTACCATTATCCATCCACAATGGGAATAAAATTAGAAAATAGAATTACGAAGATAACAATGAAACAAAAACATGAAATAAAAATATATTCTACATATTACTACTTTGTTCCACAGAACTTCATAAGTAACTATGTTAGATTTAAAGCCATCTCCAATACAACTCTAGTCTAATTTGAACTCGAATCTAGTTTGAAGAACTTACAATGACTGGAATTTCATTAAGTATTCAAATTTGTTAAAAATGTGATGACGCGCGAAAAGATTTCTTTCACACTCTCTCACAAAATGCATTATTTGAGATACCTTAGGGCAAACGATGCTTTACCTCGGCAAAATTAAGGTACGCAGCGAAAAATACCCAAAAGGTAAATTTTCAGTATCTGAAACGGAGCTCTTCATTTAGACTGAAAAGAGCGATAAAGAGCGCCTCTTGTTAAGTGGAAGAAGATAAAAATAATTCCTGCATCATATATTCCGCCAGGGTAAGCGGTCACCCTAAGCATCAACGAAACGATGTGTTTATGTACACAGCTCTCAACGCGGCGATCACACGGAGATATTTTCTTCACATTTATGCGGCAATATTTCCGAAAACAAAGCGAAAAGGACAGGCAAAGGAAATACAGCATCTCAGAATTATTTTCATTTCTTTAAACATCATAAACGACCTAAATATATTCATTTGGACTTTTCCTTTCGTTGAAAACATTATATCTACATCTGTAAATACTTACCACTATTTTAACGACGTTTTAACATTCTTTTTAAATGTTAAACTGTAATCAGCGAGTCCTTTTCATACGTTTCTAATGTTTGGTTTCCTTTGCTGAAAGCTTTCTGGCATAGGAAGATGAACATGCAGCCTCTTCGTCACTTCCCGAAAAACGTACACATTTAAATAATTGTTTCCTCTCCTCGTTTAAAACATAGAGTGTAAACAAATAAGGAAATTTTGTGGCTTGGTTTACTAGGCGATCGAATCTGTTTACCTTCGAGTAATTTCGATATTAAGTTATTTACAAACAGGCAACACGCCAGTCAAGTGCGGCCTGATGATTTTATATGCGGCCGAATGGTAAATGAATCCCACTACAAAGATAGGAAGGGTTCCTCACCCCTGACCTAAGTCAAACTTGCCGTTTGAACATAAAAAACGACAAAAACACACACTCCCATCGCATCATAAAATCCAAAGAATAATAGGACGCTGCTTCAGAGACAAACAAAGAAACACGATCTTGGAAATCTCACCAGATTAGCCGTAAAATAGCCTCTGAAGAGAACTATAATCACCCAGAAGAAGAGCTAAAGCTGGTCCAGCCCATTAATCTCTCCTTTCTGAATGGAGAAAACAATGCCCACTGAGATTCGGGTAATACACGAAGGAATTCTAGAGAAGGAAATCACCATGGAAATTCTTCCTAATAAAGACCTCTAGTAAATTACATTCTGCTGTTCTCAAGAAATTAATAGTCCAAAATTGCTCCTGAACACATGGTACGAGGTAAAAATTAAAAACCCGAGCTTGCCAGTGAGTAGAGGAATGTGGGAAGTATTAAAAACCGCACGAGCATTCAAAACAGCGCTGACCGGAAAATATTCTAGTTTGCTGCAAGAGCGAAAATATTTTCCCCATCCCATAGCAACGGTCAGCCTCATTTAAATGTGAATTCCATTAAAGGCCTTTGTTCTTGAGCAGTATATCAGCGGGAAGAGACGTGGAGAAAGCATCGAGGCGTACAACTTAAGGAAAAGCAAAAGTAGGGAGAATGAGAAGGTATTCCGAAGTATACTACACAAATGTCGCTGTTTGATACTACAATGCGAGAACAGAGAGAGCTTAAAAACCTAAGTTTTTTTTTCATTGTCATTCCACCCACGCGTTGGATTAATGGAGAAAAAGCTGATGACGTAAGCTATTTAAATACCCGGAACCAACAGAAGGAATTCTTCCAAACCTTGACCCTTTCCAACAGTAACCATTACCCGATCGTCATCGTCAACAAAGTTACATTGATAACGGTATAACAAAATATAACCTAATTTAATAAAGAATATCACGTTACTTAGGGAGGCATCAATAGGCAATATTTGTCGGACAACTTAAAACAAATGATGCCAAAAAACGCGGAAAAAAGTTGTTTTTTTCACTATGAGCATATTATTCGTCTATGCGTATATGAATGATTCGACTGAATAGATTAATTTTTTAAATTGTAACAGCGATATTTTGGCTAACAAGTGATTTTCGAACATTTTGGGCAACAAAGATTTTCTCGCTGTTTTCTGCTTTGGTTACTAAATGATTTGGTGGATGTGCGTGAGCATAAAATGACCAAATCATATAGCTCATTTTAAGTCATTAATGAAAGCGTACATACAACGGTTTGGTGGCGATTCTTACAGTACTTTACGATTAAATAACCTATTCGAAAATACGACATCTATGTACCTCCAAGCTTATGATTTTCCAAGATTTGTGTATGTATTGATTATCCATTTTCTATACATTGACAATATTTTCTTACAAAATTTGGTTACAGAATCAACGTAATTGAATGTTATTCCTATGAATTCTGCGTCTTTGCATATCTTATTTATTATACTGATATCAACCTTATAGCCTACGTACTGTCTAGTCTTTAAGTATGTACGTCATTTATTGTATGGATTATTTTTACTCACCATTAGTGACTGTATTTGTCTATGTTAAATACTTTATATTTACAGATATTCAACGAAATTTGTGCAGTGATGCACATGTCGACTACTTTAATATATATTTTTATTTACTGTAGTATTATGATTCCATTGATTGTATTGAATTAACTTCTTTTGTGTTTCACTCTTAATATATTTTATGAATGTTCTTGACTATGCGTGCTGATGTACTACACGTAAGTATGCACTTATCTACTGTGTATTTATATTTTTGCCCCGTTTTTTACATCTCATATCTATCGGTAAGTTTGCTGCAGAGCTTAACTTTTCCCAAATGATCTCTTACATTTTTTTAACCACAGTTCTTTTGGTTTTTCTCAAAACATTTCCTAAATATTAAAAAATATACAAAAATGACGATGGGTTGGATAGTAAAGGAGACTAAGTCTCCACCTCGTCCAAGAAAGTATTTGTTATTAATATTATTATTGGAAACAGCTTCACGTCCGAAAAAGGTAACTCAACAACGAAACATCTCCGTTTCCTAGAAATCGATGTACTTGTACAAAATATAAGGACGGACATCGAGTAAGTAAGCAATCAGAAGAAGTAAGCAAGTCTGATGGCACAAGATTAAGAAAAGCAACAACCAACGAGACATTCGCAGGGCGGGGCTCGCAGTGTTAATCACCTCTACTTGGATTACGATCCGCTCCCCTTGAAATGATCTGCGCTGCACGTCACATGATAGACAGCCTCCAAACTCTGCCATGCCGTTAGGCTAACTTTAGGCAGACACCTTGCACTCGCAAAAATAGAACGCGTCATTGTGCAACAATACTCTCCGCAAATGCGATCCTCGACCACCTGTGACAAAAGCAAGGTATTTTAAAGAGGGGAACGACCTCGCTAAGAGCGTGGCTGAGTTTATCAAGCATATTCCCGCCGCGCAAAAAGCGCTATCCTGGAAGTGCAATGTCACCGACGGAAATAAAAGAGGCCCTCATGAGGTCACAGGGCGTCGCAAAACTCGAAAGAACTCTCGGCGAGAAGGAAAGATGCGTGGCGTGACGCGACGGACGTGCGTATGGCAGAGAAGGAAAAGGAGGCGTAGCTACGTATGCAAATGAACATTACGCAAGTCTCCTACGGAGAAAACGCGAAAAGAAGCGGTAACTATGGGACAGAAGAGAATTTCGGGGAGCTCTTGCCGGAGCATTGGAGTTGTGAAGGCTTCTTGGATGAAAAGATGGTCAAGGATGAAATGAGAAAGAGAGCAAGGAGAATGGTACAGAAAAGATGAGGACGGTGAACCGATGGCGGCGAACTGTGAACACTCAATTTATTAGCCACAGACGTCCTTGCCGAAGGTGGGAATCGAATCCCTAGCCTCACGGTCGGAGAAACTGTCACGCTAATCCTATCGGCTACCGATAGCAGACTGTCCTCTTGAAGAGGAAGGCAAACGGCGGAATGGAAATGTGTCGACTGCTTGAGAATGTAGTGAATTTCCGCCCTGGAAACTAATCGTCATTCCATCACAAAGCAGCAGATTCCGAGAATTCAATCCCACTCTTTCCATCACATCAATACTGTAACACCTTTGAGTAATCCTGCTAACGAATTTTACGGCTGACAGAGATTTTTGTTTCTCGAACTCGGCTAACGCAGTACGCATTCCGCTGACGAATCTTATTGGACGCACGTGGGTCCAAATGAAACCAAAATATACTGCATACGGCCCAAATTTACTGAATAACAAAAACGGTGTGTTATTTATTAGGCAGTGTTTGAGTATTTTAAGTTGTGGTAGCCAATGGGGAAGTGCTTTTTGGTTGACAAAGATAATACCGAAAAGGACCGTTCCCATTAGCCGAGGACATCCACAATAAATGGAAATGTCTAATAAAGTGTCCTTTTGAGTGTCTTGAGAGTTATGATAGACAAAAGAAAAGTGGACGAGAAAGATGTCAAATTAAAATTACTCCTAAAAAACCCTAATCCTAGCGCGCGCGAGTACTTCTGAAGGTTATAACAAACAAGGAGTGATAACCGCAAAAGAATGTTATATCCTCGTCTAGGAGTACACTTAAAGGGTACCGAAGGTGAGTCACTGGTATAAATGAGAACGAGAGTACAAGGGGTAGCACTGCCTGCGAAAGAACTAAAAGCAGCTGAAGATAATTACGGAGGCAAGTTGCAATCCCTTCTCAGTCCCGCTGATAAGTGCGTCTTTCCTCTGGGAATCGCACTCGATTTTATGCAAATTGCCCCTAATTTGCAGAAATGATACCAACCCATCCGGCAAGATGAAAGATAGCGCAATTTTTCTTCTCCATCGGCAAAACGAGAGGTTTATTTGGTATGGAACACAGCCAAGTGCAACGGAATTTTTTGCTTCAAGAAAGGATTCAATCACTGCCAAGGAAGGTAGATTGCATCACGGAAGCAATCGGATTAAAACGAGAATAGTATGGTAAATGACTAGATATACCTTTAACTACGATTTAACTGGGAAGAAAAGCAGCCGTAATTCGTATTTAGGCGAAGAAGCGTCCCGATACTAAGTAAAATTCCCCTTGATAAGCCGCCAGGAGAAAATTTACGGAGATTACGTAGCTAATTCCGCGAATAACCACCTTCCCTCTTGAAACCCTTCATTGAATAAGCACAGCAATAAAGCGTCTCAATGAAGCGCGTCGACTTAAATTTAAACGCAAACAAGAGCAGGAAAGCACTTGAGAGATATGAGCCGCGTACAGATAACACTGTTTATAGAGCTAACAAAGCGGCATGTAGAAGCATTGACGGAATGTGCCACGCCCCCTCGCCGCTTCTCGAACAAACCTCAGTCGAAGGTAAAATGATTGGGCGAGAATTGGACTGGGGAACATAAGAATCGTGAAGACATAAGAAAGGCCTCCGGAGAGTTTTGAGCGTTAGGAGGAAAATGAATACATCGAAGGCGGGTATTCTTAAAAGAGGATTGGCAGATGGGGTGGGCCTTAGAGAGGGAACTGCCCCTTCCTTCCTGCGATTGTGCACGGCAACTCTTGAGAGCGTGACGTGATCTCAGGGAATGTGAAGGGGAATTGAGAGGAGCGGGAAGGACGGATAATCGAGGAGGAAGACGGAGGAGGACGAACGTACGGTGCATCTCCGCAGACTACGAGCTTGGAACTGACGCTGAACGAAATGAAAATGGAATAAGTGCATCGGAATGAGATAAACCCTCAGCTGCAAGTGGACGCGATCGGTCGAACTCCGAATGTCAGAGGCCTAATCTATTAAGGCATTTTGCATGATGCCTAGACTAAAGCCCACGTGAAGACTGGATGGAGTTTGAACGAAAGAGAAAGTTACCGCGCCGCTATCCATGATAGAGGCACGTTAAAAGCGCGGCGTGTTTGTTACCTTAATTCGATACAAAACAGCGAGAAAAAAGGAAATTTTACTCCACATGCACGGCGGAATGCTATGCTTTCACTGCTAAGGAAAAAGCCACCTTAGTAAAAGTGAGAATGCACGTTGAGATTGCTCATTCAGTAGGCGTCTACGTAAGATTCTAAAGCATGAATGGCATATAATGAGTTCCAGCGAAGGCGACTCTCTGAGAAAGAATATTTAAGTTTCTCTCCGAGTTACTCAGAATTCCGATTCGGAAAATAAGCTGCCTCCATAGCTTATCATTCCAACACTCGTTTAGGTACCTACGAAAGACTTCAAGCCCGGACTTCAAACTCATGACTAAGTTGACTTATTCTCTTCACAAATTAAAACAAATTAAGAATGAAATAATCAACGATTCAAACGAGAAACGATGTACGGTCATTCAGAAAAGAGACAGCTGGATTCCTATAACCTCAAGGAAATTAAACAACTAAATAAGAGTTGGGCTCGCGTTACGGCTATGTTGCGTTTTACTCCAAAACACTGCATCTTCGAAATGTACGCCCTGACCGATATTTTAAGATTCAGAGGAAAGAAAATTGTGACTATTTACTACCATAAATGTTTACTTTTGTCCACCAGTCGACACACAATTCTTCCGGTGACTTTTCGTTCTCTGAAAAGTAAAATGGTCCTTTGTTATCAACCGATGCTTGGTGAACGATTCTTTGCCTAATAGCTGAATCAAAATAATATATTTCTAAGGTATTCCTTTCATAACTGTAATATTCTAGTTCC
This sequence comes from Ladona fulva, assembly GCA_000376725.2. NCBI lineage: Eukaryota > Metazoa > Arthropoda > Insecta > Odonata > Libellulidae > Ladona > Ladona fulva. Next base: position 435,828 of record KZ308372.1, read on the forward strand.
CAGAAAAGAAGAAAATTCAATCCTGAAAACGTCATGAAAACGTTAGATAGATTTACTACCTACAAAACAAAGCCACGCATAAAACCAAAATTTCCATCATTTAAGTTTAATGTACGCACAAGGAAGAGAACATCCATTCTTAAACAGAACTTTCAAAGATTGAATAAAAATAATGAAATGAACAAATTGTCGTAAGAAATAAATTATGAATAATTAAAAAGCAATATCTATAGGCGAATTAATTAACGATAAAAAAGTGTAGAAAGCAGATGTTTGCTTCGCGAGCCGACAACTAACGTGGCATCTTCTTCCATGTATTTTAATTCCAAAAGATCCTTTGATGATACTGGTGCGACCTCTTTTCAGACTTGGATTGCGTGGGATGTCTTCGAGCGAAGGCGAACAGGTAAAACACTCCGTGATGGACAACTTCCAGCCTAACTCTTCTAATATTGAAAGCTTTCACTGTATTACGCGCAAAGGCAGTTGTTTTCTCTCGTGTCTACCAGGTACATTGCGTATTTGGAGGTCAATTAGATCGGCCGCTCTTATGAATTATGAAAACACCGTCAATCGCATTCGCCGACTTCTAATGCCTCATCAGACATTGACCGACATACTTTCTCGACTGACTTAATAAGCTGCTACTACGAAGACATACGTAGAGACGAACGGCTTTCTGTAACAACAACTCAACACTTACTCCGTTTACTTCTTATGAAATAACGGAAATTGATACGATCCAGACAGATGAGTACCCTTATCGTTATCCTTTCGCGAATGTTTTCTTCACTTGCTACAGGATACTTCGCTTTCTAAACCAATAAGGAAAAACAGACGGGCATTCCAGTGAAGGAGAGTCTTCCGAATAAATAGTTAAGCGTCTTGAAAATATTTTCCGTGACCACCGCCGACACCTGTTGCGCCTGAAGGAGAGATGCACTTCGCAGACGAGGAGAAAAGGGTGCGAGACGAAAGCTACGTATAGTGAATTCTCAATACTAGGAGGGTCGATGAACCCCCAAGTGTACATTAAAAGCATCGCGGCGCCACTACGATGGATCGCACCTCTCGAATGATTTGCCTTGAAAGCTGCTGAATAAAGGACGACGCCGAATGACCATGGGAAACCACTGACGTAATGGAACGAAATACCGCCGGTTACCAAATAATAGTTCTCCAGAAGTTCTTTCGTCATATGTTCGCAGCCTTCCTTCGTTCAAATTTAGCTTAACTTGGAGACCTCAAAAGTTCAAAGTCATTCGTTATTCGTTCGTTTGGGTAAACCAGGCCTAAGGAATTCTTCGTGAAGACATTCAACAGCAGTTTCTCATGCCACCGCAGCCCAACTGTGATCTATGAAAAACTGCATTCAGATCAGCCTTATAAAAAGTTCGACGAATGTTTAAAAAATTTCCAACAGCAAAAAATCTCGCTAAGTCACTATAAGGCGATTCTCTAACGTTTACTTGCTGCATATCACCCGATAATGTACAATTTCGTTTATTACTTAACTTTCTCTAGCTCACCATCGTCCTACTAAATCAGTCATGCGCCCTATGATACTGTACACATTATGGATTATCGTTCTAAATTATGCAGTCCGTACATTAATTTTCCAAGCCGAGAATAATGCAGCCATCACTTACCGCACTCCCATGATTTTTACCTAAAAATGACATTCCGAGAACGTAAGTAACCTAAAGACGAGTTGTTTCCCTTCCTTCCATGAAAATTCCCCTACAAAAAATCCTAAGGCTATATTCATTCCCTCAACATTACTATTCCTAAGATCCCAAGCAAACGCCAGTAGCATTCTTTTCGAGCATAACTATTAGCTACTCTTCTACTGTATGATATTTATCAGTAAAAAGGAATAAGAAAATAAGACGGCAACACGATGGCAGCATACTGAAAGGAAACTAAATCTGTCTTTTTATATTCAATAATGATTTCGAAACATATTTATAACTAAAATATTTCCCGTAGCGACTTAAATGAAAAAGTTGGTCCTGACATGCAATCATTAAGCCCATAAAGAAAATCTCGCTGATACCCATTAATATTTAAATGCATTCTTTTGGAAAATGCTGCTTGGGAGCTATAGACTAAATTATTAAGTCTTCCAAGCTACATGCAATATCATCAAAATTGATGAGCTTAAGCTAAACTTACTGAAAAAGCACACAGATACTACTGTAACTGCATTCTTCACGGAACTACTAGGAAGAAATGTCTCGCACGAATCCCTACATTCCAAGACTCGGACAAAATATTTCCGATGAAATTTCCGTCCCATTACTCTCATACCATTAACCCAAACTGGCTTTATAGAAAGTAAAAAATTTGGAGAAAGTAGTTGCGGAGTCTAGCGAAATACGCGGACCTTCGGTGGGTTTTACTTAATTAGCAAGATCATTTCCACTCAAACAAATGGCTTTCCGTTTTTTCGACTCCAAGTCAACCCGAGGAAATATTTCACATTGAAATTCTGGGGCTTTCTTTTAACGTAGGAGATCGACTTCAGCGCAATGTGATTTACGGTTGGACACGAGGTTGATGCAAATCTTGCGTATCAAGTGGAATTAATTTGCAGGAACTTCGAAACAGACCTATTGAATAACCTAGCATCCCAGAGCATTATAAGGCCGGGGGTAATGTAAATAGGGACACATTTGAATTATTTGGACAGAGTAAACGCAGACATACAACTGATTGCAATTCCTACATTTAATTATAAATACGCACCCAGTAAGACTTTTCAATATTCGTGTATATTGAATGTAGGGAAAGTTTACGAAAGTTTTCCGTCGATTAATAAATGAGCCAGTAGCTTTCATACATTCATCAAAACCTCATAGAAATGGGTCGACTCTCAATACTATACCTTTTTTTGGTGTTCTTAGCCCAATAGAAATATCAGTTGATGGAATTCGCGACACCGAGAAAACCAGTCACATAAGACGACTGAAACTTAATTGTGAAATTGGCAACCTCAATTGTTTCCTTTCACTCCTCGACACAAGTTAAAATAAAATCACCCTACTAACGAAGCATTATCGCCGAAGTGGTTAAACAAAAAGGCCAACGCAAAAGACAAATGGAGCAGAGATCAAAAGAAAAGCGATTTCCATCCTTTGTCATTAGAAGACTTCTCCGAGGACATCGAATCGGAGATGAAACAAAATCAATGAAGCATCCGCCGTAATTTATACGTGAAGTGGGCTGAAACAAATTGAGAGAAAAAGGCTGTACCGGAACGAGTCAAATAGAGGAACGGTCCAGCAGATAAAACGCCCACGTAAATGTCATGCTCATTCATTCAAATAAGACGTAAAAAATACGGTCACGAGGTCAACCACGAAGATAATTTGATAATAGCATTATAATTCAATCTACTTGAATTTTTATCGCATGTATGAAGCAATATTCCGAAAAATATAAATAAAAGTTGAGTAATAAAAGAATTGAGGTTCCATGGGAATTCGCACGTTCCATCATGAGCCAGAAAATTAATTCTGATACGAAATCCAAATAAATAGAGGAAGAATCTTAAGCCTTCAATAAAGGAGTTCATTTCAAGTGGAAAAGGAAATTTCCGTAAAGGGACAAATCGACGCTCGAAGTACATTGTAAGAACTCAACTGATTTTAAAGAATCGCAATGAAAACCACTGTAAACCAGAGATCCACAGGTAACCGAGGACAACCGGTTGAGGATCACTGCCTTTGAGAATGGAATCGCCTTGCATCAAAAATCCTGAAATTCTAAATGCTTACGGCTCATTTACCGAACACGACGCTCATCGAGAACTTCCATTACGCAATGAATGGAAAAAGCTTATACTGATAAAAAAAAAGCATTAACTCCTCATAACTGTGGGATGAGTAAAAAAGAAGCAACTGGATTCCGAAAATGAAAAATTCGCCTACTTTTAGATAGGCATGGGTCATTAGTAACAAAAAAGCTCACTTCAAAATAAATGTGACACAAATTTCTATGTTCTTCTGTAGGAAAAATAAAGTATTTATTGAGATACGCTATAAAAAACCTAAAGACTATGTACCCACCACTTTTCGTTATCATGAGATAAAAGAAAACTAATGGCCAACATTTCCGGAAAAATTACAAAAACAACTTAACCTTTACTTCCAACTAGTGCAAGCTAATAAACCTCTAATTATTAACATTATGTTTTTAACGGCACCAAAAAGGAACATAATCTGATGATAAGAATTAAATTAATTTAAATTAAATAAATGCCAATTTTAATAATTTTTACTCCTAAATAGTTTGTAATCGATCCTCTTAACATCAAAAAGTTTTAGGAATGCAGGATGTGTATTTAAGGTCAATTCGATAAGATTAAAAAACAAATTGGCTTTTTCAATAAAGCTTAGGATGACAATTTAAATGGCGTTCATTGACACAAACCGTCTAATAAAAGAAAATTTGATGGAGTGATAAGAAAATACAACAATTTTCTGCATTCATAACGATTTTCTCGAAGATTGTAATGTTAGGACCTGCGTTGCTATTCCTTCCATTACAAGGCATACTTTCCAGGGAAAAATACACCTGCATTTTTGTTTCGCTTTCTTTAGATTGCGTATTGCTCAGATAACACCGGTTTAACTGAGTTATTTTCAGGAATTTTAGGAACTCTGAGAACCGTCGTCATGATCCATCAAGTTGGTCCATCACATATGCGGAGGCTGGACTACAGCAGAAAAGACCACAACAAAAGACCTGCGAGCAAATAAACCGCCGGCTTGCATTGACGACCACTTCCCTCCGTGTCTAAACAATCCATAAACTGACACCACTGAAGATTCTTTTCGTGGACATTTTAGCGCGGTTACAGACTATTACCTCATAACAGAAGGAAAGAGGACGTTAACCATTTCTACGGCGCTAACGGACACTTCTTAACTAACCGTCAAAAGAAAAGACCTTGGCTGAAAATTCCGAAGTGGCGACGGCTGAAAAGGACCGTCAAAATGGTAAAAGTTATTGGATCGGATCTAGAGCTTGAAGAGCGTTCCATCCGAGATCTCGCGGGGCCAGCGTCGCTGGTAACCTAGGAGACCTAGCATCCATCCGCGCACGAGCCACGCCCAACGCCCACACCCCCTCGGCCCTATCCTAACACTGAAGACTCGCAGGTTCGCAGACTACGAATTACGGTCGGCGACCCACGCCGGTCGTCCCACGGCCGATGGAATAACACGGAAGGAGGAGGAACGAGAGCCCCGAAACCGGCCCTTTAAGGAGAAGAAAACATCTCGAGTTAAAAAAATAACGGGAAGGAAGTGAGCTTATGGTGGGAGCGAGTACGCAACAAAGCTATCGGGGAAATGTTGCAACGCACTGATGCTACGTTGTTCTTCAGAAATCCGCGCTTTTCGAGGAATGCAAGTCCTCAAATTATATTATTCACGAGAATGATTACGAGTTTGATTTCACGTGATATGCTTTCTGCAGCCCCGGCAAAACTTTTCACGGATACGAGGCAACAATGCCTAACGAAATAATTGTATTAATTCCTACGAAACGCAATAGACTCGAATTTAAAACTATTGGCGTTCGTGAAATTACAAGAATACCAATTTCCAACGTTTTCCAGAAGTCTAAATTGGGGTACTAAGTTTCGAATGACTACTAATGAGCGGGAATTAACTTGCTTAAATTTTCTGATACGTGCAAAATATAAATTCTTTGGAACAATGACGATTTCCTTGGGATGAACCTTTCAATATTTATACATTATTCTCCTATTGGGGTTTTACACGACACATTAATTTTATGGAATCTGCTTCATGAAAGATTCTCCATATATTTAAGTATAAAAATTTTTAATTTATACCATTTAAATCACAAAAACTTTCGTTTGAAATAAACCAATATCAATTTAATGGTTAAAAAGTATGAGAAAACAGGACCATTCGTTTCAGGTTCATTTTCGCTATATTTTCTAAAACTTTTGCAACCAACTCTCGATACTATGAAATCATGAGATAATTTTAAGGAACGGTGATAAAATAAATCTAAAAATTACGGGTAATCACCGCTGCGATTTGATGAAGAAAGTCCTCACGTCCCACAGTCAACTTCTTTGATTTGCGACTGATGTAGTGTTTCCCGCTGAAAATTCCTTCGAGGCAGGAATCTTTGGTATTTAAACGCATAGTGTAATGGAAAAGATTAAACAAAATCCAGGGGAATTTATTCACAACACCGGCAAGGGCTGCATAATCAGAGTATGAAATAGCCCAAAACGAAATAATTAAACAAAAATGAAGATCACCTGAAAGAATTTTAATGATGATAATATGCAAGAAATGGTTTGAGGCAAAAGTCTATCGGGAAAGTAAGATGAAATCTCACTTCCGATGCCCTTCATTGCAAGACCTATGCACTTTAAAATAAACAAACATCAAATTACGTTTATCGATAACAAGAATCAGCCACACTATATTTCTGTACAACCGCCGAAGAGATTGAAACGATGCCATGGCCGCGTGAAACGTAGATAATGAAAAACGATATTAACAATGTGAAATTAAATAAAAAAAGATCTTTGGAGTGGGATGATACCAGTGTCGCGCTGATGGCACCCATCGTGCGTGACCTTAGCTGCCCAAGGTCGAATTCGGTGGAAGTGTGGGCAACGAGAACATAACATTGGCTAAATTGAGGACGAGAGAAGTGGCGAGAAATTGAAGAAATAAGTCTTCGGTGTAGAGAAAAACTTGACGTCCAGCAGCATTAGATGGCTCCCAGTAACAGTTGAAAAGACCGCATGAAAACCTTCCAGCGGTATTTTAAGGATGTGACTTTTAAAATTTAACAATCTAAATTCGGGTTTTCTCTGGCATTCGTAACCTTCCACAAATACTATAGGTAAAACACTCTAAAAACAAACTCAGTAAAATTTTCTTAATGTTTCCGCGACATCCCAACCAGGATTGGTAACCTAAGCTTAAATGATAAAATACGAGACGAACCCTCACTAAAACACGCTGGCAATACGATTAATTAAGTGTTATTCGAAAAATGATTATTTAAAAGCAGTTTAAGTTCTCTTTAAATTTTAAAAATAATTAAACATTGTAGTAGTATTGTTAAAAGTGTATCAACAGTTTATGTCATTCCGCAAGTAGGCACTCACCAGGAATCGAAACCGGGACCGCTTTCACCGAAGTCGAACGCGTTGCCCACTAGGCTATCCGGGAGCCATTATTATACATCATATTCAATAGAAAAAATGGAATGTAATAAACAGCTGAAAATCTTCACAGTTTAACCTATTCAAGCATTTATTTAAAAAATATTTGTTTATATTTTGAAGTATATTGTTCATGCTTAAAACATCTGCAAATTTTTCCGTCTTATAACACAAATCTTTAATAGAGTTTTAAGAGAATTATCGCTAAAAGTACTTCGACAGCAGAGATTATTTTGCACACATGGGCTCCAACTGGGAATCGAACCCAGGACCGCTTTCACCAGCGGCGAATGCGCTACCCACTTGTCTATCCGGGAGCCCTAGAGAGTCAAATTCTTCATCTGATTATATCAATTGTATCACTTTGGTACGCTACGGTAATCGTGTAAATTATGGGAACACAGCTTCTCCGAGGGTTAAGTATATTGAATATTTCCACCGCGAATCAAAGTTACAACTGCTTAGAGAAAGCCTGGAGCGTACAAATTCCGCAACAGGCAACTTAAATCCGTTAATATTGAGCTAATGAAAACAATAAAGGAACCGAAATCATACGAATGAGTTACGTCCACCGATTTGCATTCCTAAAGGTTTCTACGTGCACACGAGCTCTTCGAGAGAAATATATACATGAGAATGCGAAGTGGATAACGAACACGGAGCGTTCACCGGACCCCGACCCTCATCGACCAAGGCTTGTGAGCGGCACTGCGGAGAGGGGAGGAGAGGGATAATGCAGGCCGAACTGGAAGTGAGCAGTGGGAGGGAGCTGCAAGGAGTACGCCTTGTAGAAAAAGTGCCATGTGGGTGACCGTCGGAGAAGGAAAATACTAGTCACACTCTAAGTAACAGATATAAGGCCGACTCTCGGATAATGATCTACTTCTCGGATAATGCCACAATGCCGCTATTTATAGTCGTGCTCGAATTCAAAGCACTTCATGCAACTTACTTTATAAAATGGTAAGTCTATGCCCCTTTGATGCTGTTCAAAAAAGTTAATAGCTGTGCATGTCCCATAAAAAAGATACGCAAGATTTACGTTAGCTTCGTACGAATTAGTCACGACCTCAACGGGAAGGAAATTACACGAGAGAAGAAAACAAATTCCCCGGGGAAATTGAATCTGAAGCCTGGAAAATAGATATTAGAAGTTTTCACAAATGAGAATGTACGGCTCAAGAAAAAAATAAAAACACTGTAAATTCTAAATTAAACCATCTGAAATGGAAAATGTCCCGTATACTCGAATGCCCATGAAAAAAATAAAACTCAAAACTTCCTAGGTTCGCAGTCACAGAGATGGTCACAGAGTTTTACAAGGGAAACTTGTTGGATCGCCAGGTTAATTTCAAGCTATCTAAGCAGGCTTCACTCCAAATTTAGATAAACCAACAACACTCACTTTCTAAGGATGTAACAGCGCAGCATGACTTGGAAATAGAAAAAACGCCCAAAGGAAACAAAACTCGAGCTTTGTGTAAATAAAAATCTTCCAAATTCAGCGGTAAGACAGTGATACCGAATTCATCTGATGCCATGTTAAAGAAGGTTCTTTTCCACCTACACAATTTATCCTCTAGAGTAAAAACATCTTGAGCCATGATAAAACTTTTATTGATCTCATGTAAGGGATAAAACATCTCCTAACCTATCAAATCCTAAATTCTCCATGTCCTATTAAAGGTGATCATATAAAGCAACAGAATTGAAGGTGGCAGTATTAATAGGATACAGTACTTAAGCCTGTTCTGACCTTGATGTTAAGTGATTAATATTGCTGGTCTACCAATGATGACATCACTGATCCAAGAACTATTCCTGTAATTGATAGCCATTCTCACCAAGTTTCAAGGAACTCTGGTAGAAAGATCAAATGAGCACAGAACCATCATAATCTAAGATGATTTTCCCTTGTCTAAGCATTCACAATGAATATTGAGGGAAATTATACCCAGAGAAGTTTGTGTTTTTTGCTCAACCTTTCACTAAAAATGGAGTACTCTGGAGAAAACTAAGTTTACCTCTACTCTCATATAACATACATGTATTATTGCTCCCCACATGAATGCTTGCTAAAATACCCTGTACAAATTCCTGATAAAAACAAAGTCCTCTACCTACATACTGAATTTTTATTACACTGTAACTAAGTGTGCAAAACCAGGGGAGTGGATAAAATAATAAATATAATCTAAGGTATCCAAATTAAAAAGTTGTATCAAATAATTTATCAATCAAATTTTAAAGGGACAAGAGTTTCCATCTTTTTGTGTTTGTGCTGATCCAATATTAACCTTATCTAATCAGGACTTTTCACAAATTCAACGACTCGAAAACACTGGGGCTCAACGCTTTCTTGCACTAACTTCCACCAATAAATTTTTCCTAAGAAAACACAAAAGACAGCACCATTCACACCACCTGAGTTCAGAGAAAGAGCAACAATTCAAAACTGAAAATTTAAAATACAACGAGACTGAAACGTGACCAAATAATTAAACGAGCAAAGAAATTTGACTATATTTATCGTTAATAGCTTCAATCATAATTTTAGGTATTCCAAATTAGGCCATCCACACCATATAATCTTATATAACACGGTTTTTCACTGTATTCCAATGATCACCTTTCCCAGGTGTTTCAAAATTAGGGGTCTACAACCAAATTTCTGTGGCCAACATGATTCCAATTTTTCCAGATGTTTAGACGTTGAACTGTGTCACTAACCTTAAAATTACTGCTTTGCATCCATGGAATTAATCCATCGATAAATTGTCCAATGTCTGAACACTCGATTGGCTGCTCAGGATTTCCTAAGACCACGATGACAGCACTTCCAAGGGCAAGTTTTTTCTTGGTATCAGTGGTTGATAACAGTGGCATAAGCGTGTCCAACGTAATGGGAGTGCCAGGAGCAATCCCTAGGGATACACTCAACTGCCGAAGGGACGGCTGAGTTGCTGATGCCATGGTAGTGGCAACAGGAACCTTTCACTTCATACGGCAGGAAAGAAAAAACAAATCAATATATATTGCGCTAATTTCATTTGCAAAAAGTATTTAATTGAATCACTTCCATTAATCATCCATACATTTCATCTGATTTTCAGCAATAAAAATAATAGTATTGCATGGAAGTTTTAAGTTCAAATTTATCACAATAGATCAAATACTGTAAGGCTAACGAATAGGGAAAACTGAACTGCACCTCCCATATAAAAATGGAAAGACTATATATTACCGTGATATTTGAGGTATACCTACAACTTCTGAACAACGTTCAGTGCAATCAAAATTTCCCAGCAATAAAATAATTCCCAAAACATAAAACAGATAAGGCCGATGGAACTCGGGATTTGAAGCTTTCACTAGATTTTACGCTAACATGTTACGTAAAATCTAATTAGAATTTAAATTATCCGAAAAAAATCTAATATAGAAGAAAATTATCATAGAATAATTGCTATGTGTAAAGTGAATCCTCCAAGACAGTTATAAGATGCAATCAACAGCACTATCCAAAAACAAATACCGGTACCGGAAATTTTTTAGAGATGTTTACCATACAGAAAAAAGTGGAACAGTAAGAAACCTCATGATACTGATAATTATACATTATTTTCGGTGCCTAAAATATATTCTTCTTGCAGATGTTTTTAACGACTTGGGAATTATTCCCTCACGTCGTGTCAGTTTTAGATGGGTCACACAGGTGAAGCATCGAACAAGTTAAGGATACTCTTTAATAACAAACGAAAAATCTACACTACATATAATACCATTGATATAACGTACATATTCCGCATCATTATCATCTCTATACACTTTCACGTTGAATTTTGAATTGGGGCCATCATGTAAATACGTTAGATATGAATTCACAATAGATACATCGTTGTTTCCAGTAAAACATACTTCCATCGAGTACATCAAAGTTTAATAAAATTTAACGTACCTTTTATATTTATCGACACACCCCTTAGAAAGGCATTCACTCCTATTAACGATGCTATAGTACAAATATCAACTTCGTGATACCTCCGCCATATTACCGAACTGAAGAAGACTCGCGCCTCTAGGTTAACATTTGCGAAGTAGGACTCTTGGAAGTGACGTAATAATCACGTGACATAACATTAACATGAGAATTTTCTTTTACAAGCATTTAAGAACATTAATTTCCCTAACTTTTGCAAAAAATGCTATTCCATTTGTTCCATCTTTAGCACCTTGTCACATTCTGTATCAAAACAAATATACTAAATTAAAGTGACCACTTCGTAAGAGTAAATTCCTCCGCGAAATTTAAGTTCAATCTATACTGTATTTACAAATGCATGAGGGTCGAGGCTTCCACTGCTTGAGCATGCAAAGTAATAAATATTAAATATCATGTTCTCTCCGTACTCTTTCAAAGTTCATACCTCCTCTACCCTCAATCAGTGTCATCATTCCAAGAGCATTTTCATCATGTCTGAGATTCGTTCTGATTCAAGATATGTATGATGTACATCAAGATAATATTGATGTATTTTGGTTTATATTTATTTGAGTACCTTGGAGAAACTCGTGCCTACTATAACTTGCAGTATGAAATAATATGTGATGAAAATTGGTGTAGGTAAACAACTTCATATAGCTGCACTGCTCCTACGAACAAATTTGATTTTAATAAGTAGAATTGCTTAGTTTCCTCTCGACATCAGAAAATGTCTGACCGTTTTAACCCCATAGTTACTATCTAAAGGGGATATGCCAAGCATGATTCATCATTAGAAGAGACAAACACTGACTTATAACCTAAAGGGAAAGATAATATATCCTGTTACCTAATGACAATTTAAGATGACATACTTTCATAACAAAAATCAATATAAATATTCAAGTTTTTATGCAATAAATATGAAGTGCACCAAATGACTTTAAAAGAAGTAGAAGTGTAATTATCTATTATTATCTAGGAATAATGTTTTGAGAAAACTAGTGAAAAGAAAAGTAGATTCTTGCACATCTTATTTTAACATATAACTTTTCTATGAACCTGATGATGGTATAATCCAACACCAAAGCCATGGTCGTTTAAAAATAAACTATGGATAGTACATATTTCTTTTTAAAATATTATTTCATGGTATGTGTATGATTTTTTGTGTATATTTGAGCAGTATTTGCACAAAGCATGAAGCTTTTCAGGATGATAAATAACTGGTCTGTAAAACCTATGATTATGAAACATTTTAATAGTATACTTATTGATGATAATAATAAAACGTCTTTATTTGGTCAAGTTGGTCCATCACATATGCGGAGGCTGGACTACAGCAGAAAAGACCACAACAAAAGACCTGCGAGCAAATAAACCGCCGGCTTGCATTGACGACCACTTCCCTCCGTGTCTAAACAATCCATAAACTGACACCACTGAAGATTCTTTTCGTGGACATTTTAGCGCGGTTACAGACTATTACCTCATAACAGAAGGAAAGAGGACGTTAACCATTTCTACGGCGCTAACGGACACTTCTTAACTAACCGTCAAAAGAAAAGACCTTGGCTGAAAATTCCGAAGTGGCGACGGCTGAAAAGGACCGTCAAAATGGTAAAAGTTATTGGATCGGATCTAGAGCTTGAAGAGCGTTCCATCCGAGATCTCGCGGGGCCAGCGTCGCTGGTAACCTAGGAGACCTAGCATCCATCCGCGCACGAGCCACGCCCAACGCCCACACCCCCTCGGCCCTATCCTAACACTGAAGACTCGCAGGTTCGCAGACTACGAATTACGGTCGGCGACCCACGCCGGTCGTCCCACGGCCGATGGAATAACACGGAAGGAGGAGGAACGAGAGCCCCGAAACCGGCCCTTTAAGGAGAAGAAAACATCTCGAGTTAAAAAAATAACGGGAAGGAAGTGAGCTTATGGTGGGAGCGAGTACGCAACAAAGCTATCGGGGAAATGTTGCAACGCACTGATGCTACGTTGTTCTTCAGAAATCCGCGCTTTTCGAGGAATGCAAGTCCTCAAATTATATTATTCACGAGAATGATTACGAGTTTGATTTCACGTGATATGCTTTCTGCAGCCCCGGCAAAACTTTTCACGGATACGAGGCAACAATGCCTAACGAAATAATTGTATTAATTCCTACGAAACGCAATAGACTCGAATTTAAAACTATTGGCGTTCGTGAAATTACAAGAATACCAATTTCCAACGTTTTCCAGAAGTCTAAATTGGGGTACTAAGTTTCGAATGACTACTAATGAGCGGGAATTAACTTGCTTAAATTTTCTGATACGTGCAAAATATAAATTCTTTGGAACAATGACGATTTCCTTGGGATGAACCTTTCAATATTTATACATTATTCTCCTATTGGGGTTTTACACGACACATTAATTTTATGGAATCTGCTTCATGAAAGATTCTCCATATATTTAAGTATAAAAATTTTTAATTTATACCATTTAAATCACAAAAACTTTCGTTTGAAATAAACCAATATCAATTTAATGGTTAAAAAGTATGAGAAAACAGGAGCATTCGTTTCAGGTTCATTTTCGCTATATTTTCTAAAACTTTTGCAATCAACTCTCGATACTATGAAATCATGAGATAATTTTAAGGAACGGTGATAAAATAAATCTAAAAATTACGGGTAATCACCGCTGCGATTTGATGAAGAAAGTCCTCACGTCCCACAGTCAACTTCTTTGATTTGCGACTGATGTAGTGTTTCCCGCTGAAAATTCCTTCGAGGCAGGAATCTTTGGTATTTAAACGCATAGTGTAATGGAAAAGATTAAACAAAATCCAGGGGAATTTATTCACAACACCGGCAAGGGCTGCATAATCAGAGTATGAAATAGCCCAAAACTAAATAATTANTTATCATACATGCATTCACTCATAGTTTTACTTACGGTGGTGACTGGACAGCCCTAATTTCCAGCTTATAAGTGGCTTTCTTAACCTTTTCAAACCATCAAAATGTGCTTGATAGTGACAAAATATCATCTTTATATGCATGCTTTAAAACTTTTTCATTTCAGATTTCTGCAGGAAGACTCACATTTTCGAATACTCATTATGAAGGAAGTCCATTAAGTATGTTGCCTACTGGCAAACTATATTTCTCAATTAAAGCCTGCACACAGTCACATGAACATGCATATGTCCAATTTTGTCCATCAAGTCCTGATCTTATAATGAGAAATTGATTCTTTGATGTAAAAAGAAACCATAATCTTTATTGATTAGCTTTCATCAGTTACTGTGTTTATTGTGTAATCGTTGAGAAGAATACATTTACAGTTAGAGTACCATATTCAAGGCTTCCAGAAGAGAAACCATTGTTCTAGAGGCAATTACCAAAATATTACCAGACACTATTATTTACGGAAAGGTCATGTTTACTTCACGTGAAAAACAAAATTGGTATGCACTCCTACTTCCTTCCATTTACCTCTCATTGAAACGATTCTTCAATTCAATGGAATATAATGTTTTGTTAAATGAAAAATATACTTACATGTTGTTTGTAACAACATTGCAAATTTATTGGATTTCAGTGGCTTACTCTAATCAAAGGAATTGATAAACTTTGTTAGCATAAATCTATTGCCAGTGCAAGTTTGACAGACTTTGAAAACAAAATAATAAGTAGACTCAATCCATCAAATTTTATTGTTAAATGAAACCAAAATTTTTCTCTATTCCAGGCTTATGTCAAATGCATATACTAAGTGGTTCTTTATCTTGTAGCAGCATTTTTATTTACAATGGTTTTGTCTAATTTACAAAAAGAATATCTCCTGAATGTAAGCTACCAGATTAAATATCAACAGAATAATTTTCATAGTAGCAATTCCATCAAACATCCATTATTCCATTCCATTTCAAGTGCATATAAGAAATTCAGCCATTTCTGTTCATGAAGTACATTTACATGGAAAAATCTAACACATTATTTAAGACATAGGATTCTAAAGGATAAGTAATCTTTAGAAGTGAAAATTATAATTCCAATGACCACCTGAAGCAAATGTTATTTATTAGCAATTAAATAGCCTTTAACTATCAGTAGAAGGTGAAAGTGATATGTGACTTTGATATGCTTTATATTAAAGGGAGGTTATGAAAAGTAATTGAAGGATTTACTAAACAAATAGCAAAGTAAATTAAGATTTATGTTTTAACTTTATTCTAGTGGAATAAAAATGAGGTTTTTCATCATGTCTGTTTAAAAAAGTCCAAATTGATGAATATATGTAGATGTGAAAGTGCTAAGAGAATGACTCTTCCTCATCTTAAGAGATGTGAACTCTATTCCTACCTCCATTGTTAATAAATATTTATCACTAAGGAAAATTCTACAGTAAGGAAAACATCAAAATTATTTCTAATCAAAAAAGATCATGAAGGAAAGGAAGAAATATAATATATTCACAGAATATTTAAGAATAAGTATGACACAAAATTTCATCAAATAAACTCCCCACCACTGGTTAGATGTTAGACAACTTATAATAAAGTATAATCTAAATTAATTAGCCAAATGAGTGGATTAGACAGTAATCAAAGTCACGTGAGAAGCAAAGCAATACAGACAGAGGTGGTGTAGTAGTCATATTTGGTTAACGAAAATGATCTGAAACCTGTAGATTTGTGCATACTATCAAAAATAATTAACGTTAAAAGATTAAGAATTTACTAATGAGTTCCATTACCTGTGCATCATCTTTACCTTTACTTATAGGAGTAAGAGAAGAAAATATTGTTACGTTCAATAAATGATGATACAGTCACTATGAGGTTTCAAGAAACTGGATAAATCATCACCAATATAAGAAAAAGGCTGTTGAAAAAAGAAAAATTTATTAAATCAAGATCATGAATATCAACCTTCTGGAAGACAATCACTTCTTTCTCTCAAAATTCCATTTATAAATTGGTGCAGAGTCTTTTGTTCCTTTAGCAACTCGAATGGGTGGTTCTTCTTTCTTGTTTTGTAGATGCCGTTTCACTTCCAACTTCCGCTGAATAGTTAACAGCTCTTTCTCTCGTTCAACTCTTTTCCTTAATTCTTTATAGGCATTGCTGCGTTCCTTGGTTAACTTTTCCAAGGTCTTTGAATCGACAGAGGGTAGAGTCAATGTCTTCAAATCGGACAATCTTGGTCGATTAATGCGCCTAGAAATTAGTGATGGGTGGGTGTCTAACCTAGAAGCAAGATCAAATTCTTTCGCTTCTTTCTTACTATCTACAAAGAAAATATGTTTATTACTAGTTTCATTTGCCACATCAATAATATGCATACGAGACTGCATTTTTTCGATTTTGCTCGCTTCCACTCTCCGTTTTAAGTCAACATATTTCATGTCTTGCGTTTGCATTAATTTGATTTGCTCCGGGCTGTGTTCGTCCTCCTCACAGATTTCATGATGCACACCATCCTCAATTCTAGAATTAATCATATGAAAGTAAAATTCATCCGGATTTTTATTCAGAACCTTTTTCTTCAATGTCTTCAAAGTCCTGCGTTTCGCATTGTAATCATTCGCTCTTGCTTTGTAGTCTTTTTTCTTTTCCAAAAGACCCAAATGAGATCGAATTTCTGGTTGATGCCTCTCTCGATGAGTTTTTTGGTTGACTTTCGCTGCTTTCTTCCACGACGACATTATTTCCTGCAATTATAAAAATCAACATGAACATAATTGACAAACATTGAAACGCATGTACTTCATGCCGCCAGTAGTGGAACACATCTTCTACAGCGCTACAGCTTATTCAAATCAACGAAATCAACCTATTCTTGCATTCGGAACTGTATCCGAAACGTAACAAAAAGCCACTCACAAATCACCAAATCCACCTTCAGTGGAACATGTTAGCTTAAAACCCTACTCAAAACTTACACTTAAACTCCTTAAACTTAAAACGCTTAAAACAACACGACGACGTGATGCCGAAAGACAGAAGAATCACGAATTAGAAAAAAAAACAGAAGGTTCAGCGGTACCAGCCACTCAGCCGTAATACTGTAACAGTTTAGTACGGGGAATTTTTATTTTATTCCTTTTATCTTGTGAATAGATCATAATACTTTCTCTAACTTTTAGAATACGGATACATTTTCTAAGTATGCATTAGCGAAGGATTGCTAAAATTTGTGAATTGGCAAAACGAAGAATATTTAATATAACAAATCACTCTTGATAAGCACCTTCACGCTGTGGAAAGGTGCTTAGAAAGTTTTGCTAGATATACATGGCATGAAAGACATGAAGTAAACCAAACTTCGATTAACTAAATAGTTATGTATATTCGTCGCCCTCGTGGCGTATCTTTTGTAGAAATAGCGCTTGTGACAGTACTAGGATTTTTTGGTGGAATATACATTTGGAAGCCTCTCATTTTGGAATATCGAAATAAGCATAAAAAGGAATTGGAACCGCCAGAAGAAACTGAGTCTATTGCGAAGGTTAGTTTCCTGGACAAATGTTTGTTCCATCACCCATTAGCGGACGATTTTCTAAAAACACAATTTTCTGATTTAAATCGAGTTGTTATATACTTATTTCTTTAGTCTATGAAAATTAAATTAGTATTATTTAAAACCTTTCGATGAATTGTTTAAATTTTAGACATCCAGACAATAAGTTTTAATCTACCAGTAAAAGCATAATCTAAAAGTTTCATCCATGCTTGATCATAAATTTTCATGAGGTTTTGTTTCATTTTAGGAATAAGAAAGAGAAGAATGTTTTCTCGATGGCAAGAGGTGAAAACTTTTTGGAGACGAAATCCAGTGTTTGGGTTCGCAGCCATTGCTTTTGGTATTAGTGGTGCCGTTGTTGCCTACAAATTCATCATTAGTCCCCGGCTAACGAATAGAAGGTTTAGAGAATCGGAAAAATTTGCTCAGATTCTGATGAAGGAAAATAAAGAGTAGTTTGATGGGTAATTGTACTAAAGAATGTTTTTACCTTTACCATGTAGTAATTAATGAAGATTTTATATGGTTGAATATCCTGTATTGTTGCAATGTTATTAAATGTTTTTGTTGAATTTTTTCACTATTATTAGTTATGCTACTGGTGGAACAATTTTTTCTTTTACCTGAATTTACAATTAGCACAGTTAGTTAACGTCTAAATTACTTGGAGAAAGATAAAACTTAATTCCAAAAATCAACTCAGCAATTAAGGGAAAAGCATGGTCATCCTTAAAAGTATCTTAGCTCAGGAACTGTTCTGTACTTCATCAAATTTAATTCTCTTTTATCCCTGAAAGATATGGAATTCTCAAAGAAGAGTAAAAATGAGATAAAGTCAATACTTAAATGAATACTTAAGAGTACATTATGTATTAAACAGTAAAAATGTAATTTGGAAGTATACATAATGGGAAAAGCAGAACCAGTGGAAGAAAGCCTTCAGATCCTGTACTGCAGGCAGGTAGGTGCCACTCTTGAGGGTCAAAGAATTTTCTACCTGTACAGCAATGCCTAATTTCAGCTTTGTAGATGGGCATTGTTCAGCTCAATAGTCCTGTAGAAATATATCAATGTACATAAACAATTACATTGTGTATGAATGATTCTCAGGTTTCTACTAGGGTTAATTCTGGTGACATTGCTGATATCAAAGTGCTGATGATACACATACTCATACAGATATTCCAGGCACCTCAGCCCTAAAATAGGTTTGAAAGAAACTTCATAAATGTGCATCTTTCTTTTGCTGAAGTCAGGCACCATCTTATCTCTCATTTACCTCCTTTGTCCCCTAAGGAATGTGGAACACTATAATCCTGATACACATCCAATCCAAGTCAATGAATGATTTGTTATTAACATGTCATTAGCAATAGATTGTGGGTTCTTAACTCTTGTTTTAGAATGGGCTAACAGGATTGTATACTTATTCTAAAAAGAAATTTCTTACTATAAGTAAGAAATGAGAAACTTCAGAAAAAATTGAGCTATATAAAGAATACATGCAAACTTTATAGACAACGTCTGGTCATCCTACTTGAAGAACTCAGTACCATGCATTTTATTTTCTTCCTTATGATCATTGATTAGTATTCTTAGCATTCTACCCCCAGTGGTGCAGTGCTACTAGAGTGCTGTTCTG
The DNA here is from genome assembly GCA_000376725.2 of Ladona fulva. NCBI lineage: Eukaryota > Metazoa > Arthropoda > Insecta > Odonata > Libellulidae > Ladona > Ladona fulva. Next base: position 455,197 of record KZ308372.1, read on the forward strand.
GTACCTCGGCAAGTGAATGATGTGGTGGGTGAAAAGAAGAGGGGAATGGAAGATGAAGGCTTGTAGGTGATGGATGGTCAAGATAAGAAAAACTGAAACTGATAAATATGTGATTACTATCCTTTCTCTATTTATTTGGAAATTATACTTTGTGATAATCAGTGGGTACAACACAAAATATTTGAGTGACAGATATAAAAATAAGATAGGGAACGAAATGCTTTTGCTATGCGTGCCAGAGGTCTGGCATCTATAAGATTGGCACTGCAACTCTGCTCCTCCCCTACCTTTCTACCACCACTTTTGTCCATGTAATCAATCATCTCTATAGTTACCCCTAGTTCAAAGTTACCGAGCAAAGTATGTGCCTTTCATCTAAAGCTTTTTTTTTATTTTGTGATTATTGTTTGCTTACCAAATACCATGAACTTGTATTTTATAGCTCTTTTAATCTGATAGATCCTGAGTTCTGAAAAGTTCCTCATTATAAACAGCCTTTACCAGTATCTATTCTAAGAATTAAATACTCAAACATTGACACAGAAAATAAAACTTACAATTTTTGCTGAATCACTATTAATTTCATACTAAAACAAGGTTCATTATCTGTAGTCAAAAAAATCTGTGTAGGAAATTGAGGCCAGTCAGGGCGAAAGCTTTGGCTCTGGTTTACCTAACCATATTAGCTTCCCACATGGACAGTCATCTCCAAAGCCATACAAAAATTATAGAAATTGTTACCAGGTCATATAAACACCTTAACCAAAGATCTCTTCCTTAGAAAATTTACATGTGTACATCTTTAGAAAATGTACAAGCAAAATAATATACTATACAATTCTTATTTTATGAGAATTTTGAGATGAGAAAATAAAACATACAAGAAACAACAAGTAAGAAATTTTGTAAACAAAAACATGGCAAACTTGATAGTAACTCCAAATGTTGTATAATATTTACTATTAACATTACAGCATATTAAATTAAGTATAAAGGGCATATTTTTATTTCAGAACCTCCATCCTATGCATCAGGCCAACTTGCTTTTAATTCCCAATAAAAGAATACCCAAAATAATTGTTATTTTTCTTATGGACTTTCATTGTTAGATTTTGAAAAGTGAGACATGCCTCACAAACCCAGGTAGACGTCAGTGCCAGAGATGATGCCCACTCCATCTATTACTATGGCAATATTGTTGCCACTTTTGGAATGTGGCATAGGGTTCATTTTATTTTCCTAGCTTTTTAATATTGAGGATCATTTATTTGTTAAGTAATGGGGGATAACTATAAATGAAAAGCAATATATTTATTTCTTCTTGAAAAATACATAAATTCTGAAAGATTATAACAACAATTCTATTTTAAGATAGCAAGTTAAACTATTTGCCACTAGTTATTCCCCAAGGTTAGGCAATGTTTTTTTAATAGTAATTTACAATAGCTTTTGATAGTAAACGACAACAACATCAACACAGAGAAGGGAACATTTGGGACTAATAAACTAATTAAATATTTGATAGCTGTGTGGATAACCTGATCCAACCCAAGGAGTAGGGAAAATTAATAGTTTCAATAACTCATACAACCTTTTCATTCTAAATTCATTCTGTAAAATCTTTTTAATTTTAAATTTTTTATAATATAGATAATTTTCATGATAGTTTCATTCTGGATCACTTAAGTGCCAAATTGAACTTTATTTATACTATATAACTTACTGTTGTTTTCCTATAATTTTATAACATAGTTTTCTGTATATTTTAAACTTCTATATTTTCTACATTTATTTATACATTAACAATTCTATGCATTGCTAATTAACAAATTTATGTAATCTTGAAAATGGGCAATGCCTGTAATAAAGCATTATTATTATTGTTGTTATTATTATAACTGGTTTAGCCTTGAAAATATCACGATAATGGTATCCACTAAAAGCCTTGGACTGTCATCATGCATACCTAATTCACATTAGGAAGGCACTCACTCAGTAACCTACTGTGCAGATGGGCCTAGTCCAAGGCAGAAAATAGGGGAGGCAGCACCTCCTGAGCAGGAAAAAGCATTACGCATAGTGGGAATTACCACTCAAAAGGCTCCCATCTCCTCCACTTTTTTCCCTTCTCTTGGGATGCTTGACTTTCTTTGCAATAGCTGCTAATGAACTACAACTCTTAGAACATGGTGAGGTCAAGTCTCATAATTTGTAATGATGAAATTCAGATTTATTCATACTCTGCTAGATGCTGGAGCTCCTGATACATCTTACGGTAAAGCGCAAGTTTTCTTATAACCCATCTGATTCAGATTCAAGAGCTAGCAACCATGCCGAATGCCATTGGAAGTCTGTAACATTTAAAAGTCTGTCTTGTGATATTCATTGATCTTCCTAAACAACCACAGCAGCTGCATTTATCATACATGCATTCACTCATAGTTTTACTTACGGTGGTGACTGGACAGCCCTAATTTCCAGCTTATAAGTGGCTTTCTTAACCTTTTCAAACCATCAAAATGTGCTTGATAGTGACAAAATATCATCTTTATATGCATGCTTTCAAACTCTATACTTTTTCATTTCAGATTTCTGCAGGAAGACTCACATTTTCGAATACTCATTATGAAGGAAGTCCATTAAGTTTAACACAGCCAGTATGTTGCCTACTGGCAAACTATATTTCTCAATTAAAGCCTGCACACAGTCACATGAACATGCATATGTCCAATTTTGTCCATCAAGTCCTGATCTTATAATGAGAAATTGATTCTTTGATGTAAAAAGAAACCATAATCTTTATTGATTAGCTTTCATCAGTTACTGTGTTTATTGTGTAATCGTTGAGAAGAATACATTTACAGTTAGAGTACCATATTCAAGGCTTCCAGAAGAGAAACCATTGTTCTAGAGGCAATTACCAAAATATTACCAGACACTATTATTTACGGAAAGGTCATGTTTACTTCACGTGAAAAACAAAATTGGTATGCACTCCTACTTCCTTCCATTTACCTCTCATTGAAACGATTCTTCAATTCAATGGAATATAATGTTTTGTTAAATGAAAAATATACTTACATGTTGTTTGTAACAACATTGCAAATTTATTGGATTTCAGTGGCTTACTCTAATCAAAGGAATTGATAAACTTTGTTAGCATAAATCTATTGCCAGTGCAAGTTTGACAGACTTTGAAAACAAAATAATAAGTAGACTCAATCCATCAAATTTTATTGTTAAATGAAACCAAAATTTTTCTCTATTCCAGGCTTATGTCAAATGCATATACTAAGTGGTTCTTTATCTTGTAGCAGCATTTTTATTTACAATGGTTTTGTCTAATTTACAAAAAGAATATCTCCTGAATGTAAGCTACCAGATTAAATATCAACAGAATAATTTTCATAGTAGCAATTCCATCAAACATCCATTATTCCATTCCATTTCAAGTGCATATAAGAAATTCAGCCATTTCTGTTCATGAAGTACATTTACATGGAAAAATCTAACACATTATTTAAGACATAGGATTCTAAAGGATAAGTAATCTTTAGAAGTGAAAATTATAATTCCAATGACCACCTGAAGCAAATGTTATTTATTAGCAATTAAATAGCCTTTAACTATCAGTAGAAGGTGAAAGTGATATGTGACTTTGATATGCTTTATATTAAAGGGAGGTTATGAAAAGTAATTGAAGGATTTACTAAACAAATAGCAAAGTAAATTAAGATTTATGTTTTAACTTTATTCTAGTGGAATAAAAATGAGGTTTTTCATCATGTCTGTTTAAAAAAGTCCAAATTGATGAATATATGTAGATGTGAAAGTGCTAAGAGAATGACTCTTCCTCATCTTAAGAGATGTGAACTCTATTCCTACCTCCATTGTTAATAAATATTTATCACTAAGGAAAATTCTACAGTAAGGAAAACATCAAAATTATTTCTAATCAAAAAAGATCATGAAGGAAAGGAAGAAATATAATATATTCACAGAATATTTAAGAATAAGTATGACACAAAATTTCATCAAATAAACTCCCCACCACTGGTTAGATGTTAGACAACTTATAATAAAGTATAATCTAAATTAATTAGCCAAATGAGTGGATTAGACAGTAATCAAAGTCACGTGAGAAGCAAAGCAATACAGACAGAGGTGGTGTAGTGGTCATATTTGGTTAACGAAAATGATCTGAAACCTGTAGATTTGTGCATACTATCAAAAATAATTAACGTTAAAAGATTAAGAATTTACTAATGAGTTCCATTACCTGTGCATCATCTTTACCTTTACTTATAGGAGTAAGAGAAGAAAATATTGTTACGTTCAATAAATGATGATACAGTCACTATGAGGTTTCAAGAAACTGGATAAATCATCACCAATATAAGAAAAAGGCTGTTGAAAAAAGAAAAATTTATTAAATCAAGATCATGAATATCAACCTTCTGGAAGACAATCACTTCTTTCTCTCAAAATTCCATTTATAAATTGGTGCAGAGTCTTTTGTTCCTTTAGCAACTCGAATGGGTGGTTCTTCTTTCTTGTTTTGTAGATGCCGTTTCACTTCCAACTTCCGCTGAATAGTTAACAGCTCTTTCTCTCGTTCAACTCTTTTCCTTAATTCTTTATAGGCATTGCTGCGTTCCTTGGTTAACTTTTCCAAGGTCTTTGAATCGACAGAGGGTAGAGTCAATGTCTTCAAATCGGACAATCTTGGTCGATTAATGCGCCTAGAAATTAGTGATGGGTGGGTGTCTAACCTAGAAGCAAGATCAAATTCTTTCGCTTCTTTCTTACTATCTACAAAGAAAATATGTTTATTACTAGTTTCATTTGCCACATCAATAATATGCATACGAGACTGCATTTTTTCGATTTTGCTCGCTTCCACTCTCCGTTTTAAGTCAACATATTTCATGTCTTGCGTTTGCATTAATTTGATTTGCTCCGGGCTGTGTTCGTCCTCCTCACAGATTTCATGATGCACACCATCCTCAATTCTAGAATTAATCATATGAAAGTAAAATTCATCCGGATTTTTATTCAGAACCTTTTTCTTCAATGTCTTCAAAGTCCTGCGTTTCGCATTGTAATCATTCGCTCTTGCTTTGTAGTCTTTTTTCTTTTCCAAAAGACCCAAATGAGATCGAATTTCTGGTTGATGCCTCTCTCGATGAGTTTTTTGGTTGACTTTCGCTGCTTTCTTCCACGACGACATTATTTCCTGCAATTATAAAAATCAACATGAACATAATTGACAAACATTGAAACGCATGTACTTCATGCCGCCAGTAGTGGAACACATCTTCTACAGCGCTACAGCTTATTCAAATCAACGAAATCAACCTATTCTTGCATTCGGAACTGTATCCGAAACGTAACAAAAAGCCACTCACAAATCACCAAATCCACCTTCAGTGGAACATGTTAGCTTAAAACCCTACTCAAAACTTACACTTAAACTCCTTAAACTTAAAACGCTTAAAACAACACGACGACGTGATGCCGAAAGACAGAAGAATCACGAATTAGAAAAAAAAACAGAAGGTTCAGCGGTACCAGCCACTCAGCCGTAATACTGTAACAGTTTAGTACGGGGAATTTTTATTTTATTCCTTTTATCTTGTGAATAGATCATAATACTTTCTCTAACTTTTAGAATACGGATACATTTTCTAAGTATGCATTAGCGAAGGATTGCTAAAATTTGTGAATTGGCAAAACGAAGAATATTTAATATAACAAATCACTCTTGATAAGCACCTTCACGCTGTGGAAAGGTGCTTAGAAAGTTTTGCTAGATATACATGGCATGAAAGACATGAAGTAAACCAAACTTCGATTAACTAAATAGTTATGTATATTCGTCGCCCTCGTGGCGTATCTTTTGTAGAAATAGCGCTTGTGACAGTACTAGGATTTTTTGGTGGAATATACATTTGGAAGCCTCTCATTTTGGAATATCGAAATAAGCATAAAAAGGAATTGGAACCGCCAGAAGAAACTGAGTCTATTGCGAAGGTTAGTTTCCTGGACAAATGTTTGTTCCATCACCCATTAGCGGACGATTTTCTAAAAACACAATTTTCTGATTTAAATCGAGTTGTTATATACTTATTTCTTTAGTCTATGAAAATTAAATTAGTATTATTTAAAACCTTTCGATGAATTGTTTAAATTTTAGACATCCAGACAATAAGTTTTAATCTACCAGTAAAAGCATAATCTAAAAGTTTCATCCATGCTTGATCATAAATTTTCATGAGGTTTTGTTTCATTTTAGGAATAAGAAAGAGAAGAATGTTTTCTCGATGGCAAGAGGTGAAAACTTTTTGGAGACGAAATCCAGTGTTTGGGTTCGCAGCCATTGCTTTTGGTATTAGTGGTGCCGTTGTTGCCTACAAATTCATCATTAGTCCCCGGCTAACGAATAGAAGGTTTAGAGAATCGGAAAAATTTGCTCAGATTCTGATGAAGGAAAATAAAGAGTAGTTTGATGGGTAATTGTACTAAAGAATGTTTTTACCTTTACCATGTAGTAATTAATGAAGATTTTATATGGTTGAATATCCTGTATTGTTGCAATGTTATTAAATGTTTTTGTTGAATTTTTTCACTATTATTAGTTATGCTACTGGTGGAACAATTTTTTCTTTTACCTGAATTTACAATTAGCACAGTTAGTTAACGTCTAAATTACTTGGAGAAAGATAAAACTTAATTCCAAAAATCAACTCAGCAATTAAGGGAAAAGCATGGTCATCCTTAAAAGTATCTTAGCTCAGGAACTGTTCTGTACTTCATCAAATTTAATTCTCTTTTATTAGTATAAATTATATTTCTGATACACTCCCTCTATGCAAGGTTTTGCTATGTTATATAAGGAATAACGTGTGAAAAATAGCGACACGACTGGGACTCGAACCCAGGTCTCCCACTTTCTGGGCAGGTATTCTAACCACTGAACTACCTTGCCGCGACTCTCTCACACTGTTAAGGGAATGCTAATTTTCATTTAATTTAATTCAAGAAAAACTCTGTGATGAATGTTTCCTAACCAATCACAGAGGCAGCCG
>KZ308372.1:462426-592127 GCA_000376725.2 Ladona fulva
AATTTAAAGTATATATTTTAGAAATAATTTGGTCTATTAACACTTCCCACAAAACGTTTCGAAGGATATGTTTCTGATTTTAGTTTCAATTCATATCAAGGTTTTTTTTTTTATAGTGTAGAGATACGAGAAGACTTGCGTGATGAACACTCATTATAGCAGGGAAATATTTTCTTAAGCATGTTCAGTAAACTTAAAAGTAATTATCAGTTACAGAACCCAGCAAACACTATATTGAAGGAAGATGTATTTCATTAATTATGGATACCCTTCAGGATAACAAGTTCCTGTATAATTTTTTTGTAGATTGAAGTAAGGATTGTAGTTTTTTTTCTAATACTCTTTTTTTTAATGATCTGGAACAAATGTTAAGGATGCTCATTTTAAAGGGATATTTTACTTAATGCTGAATTTCTTTTGGTCATTCAAGATGGACCGAGTTTAGCCCATGAGATGGATTATGCCTTCATATTTTGATAATGGTGTAAAATTAGTTATAAAATTTGTACATACTATTTGTACAGACCATGCTGTGTTTCACTTATATTTAGGGAAGATATGAAAATGAGCTACAAGAACATAAAAATTACTGTTAATAGAAGTAAACTGGGAACTTTCAAATTTGAAGGAAATTCACTTTTATCAAGGTATTCAGTGGTGAAAGGATTTAATCTCTGCCTTTGCCAAACTAAATTACTTTTATTTCTATAGATTGGAATAATCAGTCATTGAAACTTATTGCTTTAGAAATGTAACACCATTTGTTACTATGTATCCTATCATTGTCACCTGTTGCAGTATCTGCCTTTTAATTCATAATTGATAGTTTTGACTTAGTGGACCTCCATCATTGGATTGTAATGATGGGAATATTTTTAGCTGAGCATTATTATTGCTTATTTATAGAGGCAGGAATATCTGCATTTGTTGTATCACAGGTACTATACATTCATGGTTTCCTTTATTTCTTCCCATTTGCAATGAATTGATTCTGAGGGAGTGTTCCACAGATAATGAAGGTGTTTCCAGCCCAGTTTTGCAGTTATCATCACATAGTCATTGGTTGGATTAAGAGAGTATGAGTATGCTCCTAAAACCAGGCTCTGGCAGAACCTAGCTGCTACACATATCTGATGAAAGAAAATGTTTGTTGTTATTCTTATGTCATAATCTCTGTAAATTGTCAAAAATCTTTCTGAGGTATACCTTCAATAATTTGTATTCAACCTCTGGCAGCTTTCTCACAGCTGAATAGCCAGCTAACACATATCCACTAGCTTCGAGAGGGTCCATGTCTTTGGACTGAAGCATCATGTAACATATAGTGATTGCAAGCTCAAAGATGTAGCATGAATAATGAGAATCTCCAAAATCTAATATTCCAGAAATATGCCAACCATCTTCACAATTTTCACACAAAATATTTTGTTCATTGAAATCTCCATGTATCATCCCTGAAATTAAAGTTTCATTGATGTTGTAGCTCAGTTCTCATCAGAGTTTACTCTTAAGGATAGAATCTGAATATTTCATACTGTTAACCATGGTGAACTATAAATCATTCGAAATTCATGCATTCTATTAATCTAATTTGATTCTTACTGTATATTTTCATAGATATCATATAATCAGAAACTAACTATCTTTGTTATTGAAATACAAAAATTAATTAAAAGATCTGATAGTACCATTTTTTAAACTTACTGTTCTGTAAAATTAAAAACTGAATTCTTTTATGTGAATAAGCAGAAAATTAACTACTGGAAATTGTTAATTAACTTGGGAAATTTTGACAGTTTAAAATTCATATAAGACAAACTCTGAACTTTATTAAATGTTTTAATAAGCAAATTTATTGTTAGTAATGACTAAGAATTCTGTAATTATTGAACTGTATAAATATTACCATCATCATTTGCATTACCTTTTTCCAATTTGTTAAGAATTGGAATTACTTCTTTGTTAAATACTTCAATTACCTCAGCAGCCATTCTTGCTTTATCCTCATCTTTTACAGCAAACATAAATTTTGTAAGGTTTGGCACCGACTCCAGACTCCAAAGAGATTTGTAGGATTTATAAGCAGAATGACTGAAGCCCTAGTGGAAACAGAAGAATTTTACTTTCTTGTCATGCTTAAATTACTCACAGATTCTGAAGTAATATAAGTACCTTGAGAATGTTATCTAGATTTGCAACATATCTTCCTGTTTCAAAAAGTATCTCTTTCGTGCAAGGTATATGGTAAAGAATTGTTCCAGGTTGATATTCAAGTAATCTCACCATATGGTTACTTTTTTCTGGTCCTGTTCAAAATTATTTGAGCAAGATGTTAAAAAAATGGATCTTTAGCTAATCAAATTTGTTTAAAATCTTAAGATCAAGTATAAGACTGTGTCAAAGACTTCAATTTACCAAAATCCTTAAAAAGATGAAGAGTAATTGGTCTTTTTACTTGGTCTGCAATTGTGTGCTATACCAACCTCTCATTTCCTCTCTATTTTTACCTCTTAAGAAATATTAATATTTTATTTCTTAACCTTTTTCTCGAAAACTTCCTCTTAATTGTGTCTTTGATTGTATATACAACTTTGCAGGTATCTGTTTCTTGCCGCATGTATTTTCAGATCATCTATCCAGTTTACTTTTTGATTTCATATCATTCCTTTTAGTCACCTTTTCTCTCTAATTATTTTAATTAGAGAGAACTTTAAACTTTTTCCTATTTTGTTTGTTCCTGAATGTTATTGTTTCTTCGACCTATCAACATCATGAAATATATTAGTTATTAAGCTTCTTTGTCTACTTTACCTTAAAAATACCCTTTTTCTGTGAAATTGGTTTAATGTATTCTAGAAATAATTTCTTCAAGGCAGATTCCATCCCTAATGAATGCCCTGCCTTTTTTTAGGGAGTAATTTATCAGATCTGTATTGTTTTTCCTCTTAAGCTAACCATAATTATAATGAAAGGTTAGCCATAAGTTTTTCTTTGTATTCCACTTAATCTCATAGATTTGGTTTCATTAATAGTTATCACCTATTGTATTTTCTTCTAATGTTTAAATTCTATTGACAATTATCTGCAGTTCCCTTTCTGTGTTAGCAATGATTGCTTGATCATCTGCACATTTCATAGATGTTGTATTCTCCAATTTCAGATTTGCCTACTGTATATTAAGCTGTAGAAGATACACTTTTTCTGAATAATTTTGCCAACAAATCTGTATCTTATGTGCCCAACTTGACATTTTTCCTGCTGCTCTAATTTTTTTCTTGAAAAAGTAAGTATGCATGTCTAAAAATGCTTTATAACCTACTATTTTGACAGTAAAAGCAGAAACAAACAGGTTACATAGGGATGACTATAAAATTGTCTGAGAATGTTCTTTCCCTAAATACTTTTATGAATTAATCACTTCCTTGATGCTTCCGAGATATCTTGTAACAGTGAGTGGTCTAAAATCCTGTTACTCCCAAGATATCTCGTATTTAGGTATTATTGCTTTTTGACCATTTTTTACTTTCAAAAGATATCTCAGTTAGGTTGCCAAGCATATTGAGTTTGTCTAGAATACTCACTTTTATTTGAGTTCCATTTGTATGTCTCTATTGTTTTGCCCAACATCTGGATTTACTATAAACATGTTAAAATTAAAGGAAATAAAAAATTACGCTAAATAACTACCCAAGGGAAAAGAGATACTTTCTCTCTGTTCTTAGTTAAGTACACACACAAGCACACAAATAAAAAGTCTTTTTTCTAAGTCCAACTTGTACAAAAATTTGCCAGGCAAGGGGTTAATGATTTGTAATTGGAGATATACAGGTCAATATCCATTACAGCCTGCTGGGAAGTTCTTAGATAAGTAAGTTAGGAGCTAATGCCTGAATAAGAAAGCACCATTTTAAAGGGTTAAAACATGAATGGATTTTTTTTGTTATGATTAAGTTTCATCTAAATTCTCTCAGAATACTCAAAATAATTTCAACACAAATAAACTAAGGAAAATATGGAATTTTCCAGAATCTTCCTCTGAATATCATGCCTCAGTGGCCTTGTTGCTCTCCTTTAGTTTCACCTGAATTCAGCTTACTTTTTACCACCTCATTAGTGTTAAGATTTTTCATCAAAATCCTATTTTTCTTCTAAATGCTTCTTTCTTGTCAATCAAACATAAAATCCAAAAGTCCTGATTGTATGTACTTTATAGTCACCTATGTCAATTTATTCATTGCTCCCATTCCATTTCCAAACTTTCCATCTACTTACTCATTTATTCCTTTGAAGTATATGTGAGAGACTAATTGCTCAGTAATTGTACATACTCTTTGAAAAGTAAGACAGTTTCATCTTTCCTGTGTAACCCTTGATATCATGGCAAGAAATCTCAATAAGGAATAAACTTACCATTTGGTATTTCTTCTAAAGAGTAAAAGAACCCTTGGAGATTGGGCACTGGATTTGGACAAATAATTTTGTATTTTGCTGCAAAATAAAGGCAAACACAGGTTATGTGTCTAAGAGGAATAATTTCTATTTAAATAAATTGATTAGTTATAAGTAGAAGACACAACTTACTCAAGAAGATTAAAATTTCCTTTTGTCCATCAATTAACAGTAGGTTTTTTGAATCCAAAGAGTTCATTATTTTTAAAACATATCCATGCACCCATGTTCTCTTTATTGTTTTACTTTCAATGTCATCTACCTGAGATTGAAAAGTAAACAATTAAATAAAGGAAAGAAGAAAATACTATAAATAATCATAATATTCTTATCAATTTATTAATGCAGAAAAAATAATTAAACCTGAATTACCAGTATGTGAAAGTTTCTGTCATCATATGCATTTAATTCATGGATCTCCTTTACTCGTAGACCATATAATTTTGATGCCATTTCTTTGGCCATTTCAAGGGTAACATTGGGTTTTATTTGCTGACCTGGTTGAGCTAGGCTTGTGCTATCCATTGCTTGTGTGTCTGAAGAAAAAAAAATAATTTTACTTTAATTAAAATTTAGTTTAAGAAAATCAATAAAACTATAAACTTTATTATGAAAGAGCATTACTTATATTTGACCCAATCAATTACTCAAAGAGACCTTAACAAAAGATAAAGCACCAATAAAAGAAGGGGATTCATTCAGCATTATTTAATGGCTCTTCTGTTGTGTGTTACATGTACGTAAAATATTTACTGTGAAATTACAGACAAAAATCAAAAATACTTATTCATCTTTGTTGAATTAACAAATTGGGCCGAGAAGAGCAATTAGCCTAGAATAATTAATGTGAATTACAATGGAAGGCTGCAGGTTCTGAATTCCTGCCTCAGACCACTGCTATCTTATGGGTGCCTGTAGGTTTTATACTAATGGCAATTAAGATACTAATGAGTAGATAAAAAAAAGAAGTCTACTATTAGAGTTGAGTTTGTTAAAGCTCACAAAATATGAACAGTACAGTACTTTCAGAATTGTTGCCTTCAAAATCGCTTAACCTTTTCCACTTAAGGAAAGGATTGAGGATGATATTGCATGAAAAGTCATGCGATTGAGAATATTTACAAGTAGAAACAGATACGGAAAAAGTCTGATAGCCCCAGTCCTGTCAGACTTTTTTTATGCCTGTTTCTCCTTGGGACTTTTTCTCCTATTTATGAAGGGTGAAGCAACACTATTTTCATTAATTTCAATGCATGAAGAACTGAAGGCTAAATGAGACATTTGGTTACATCCAAGAAATTTAATACAATTCCTAGATCCTAATTTTTTGCAACATTTGTTTAATGATGATTTTCTGCATATCTACATGTTTTGTGAGGTAGTTAGGTCCTTCAAAAATAAATCTGCTTATATTGTGTACTAAAAGTAATTTATGAATCACAAAAGTATCAACAGCTTCATTAGCTGCTTCACTGATTTCACCAATGCCCCTACGTTCTGCTGTTGGTATTAATTTTTCAGAGAAGAAATTCTTAATCATGGTTTTGCTATGTTATCAATGCTAAACACATTTAACCCAGATTAAACATATGTTGTAACACACCTATCCTGTGTCTTTCAGATTTTTCTTTGACCCTTTCTAATCCAGATTTTTTTGTAGTTGAATCATCTCCCAATCACTGATTTCACTTTCATGGGATTCAGAAATGAATTTTCTTGATTTTCTGGACCACAGATAACCTGTTTTATCAGATTGTAGGTGATTTTATTAATCCATTCTCAAAGGATGTGGCATAGGCTCTTTCCTTTTATTTATATGTATGTAGATTGTTAGTGATTTCCAAAATTGCAGAAAAAGTTACATAATGTATGTACAGAGTTTTTATTTGGTATTCAGCTGACTAAGTGCATCTCATTTTAGCAGAAAGTAGATTAATTTATCATCATCATGGGTTAACAATCCAAAGATTGGTTTTCTGCTCCTCTCCAAGGTGTCCTGTTGTCAGCCAATTCCTTCCTTCACTTATGATTCCCAACCTTAACACTAACCATCAACAGTCTATCATAACAGAAACATATATCTTCCTCAGTAATTCCTCCTGTCAAATACTGTGTTGGCATACTTTAGTGTGCGCAATAATTTTCCCCATCGTTTTACATTAACATCTCTTATCATTCACTCATCAAAGGAGTTCTGCATCTATGTTCCATTTCTATCCATTTTATTTTCATAATTCTTCTGTAGTGTCTAATCTTATCTTCTTTGCTGCTGCTATATTTCCTGGTTTTCACCCATTCAAGAGAACTGTCCATATATAGGCTTTTATAATCCTATCATCGTCATAAGTTCACCTTTTTGTAGGTTTTTGCATCTTTATGTTCCCTACTTAATGCCACTTTTTTGCTTCTTGGTAACTTGTCCCACCATTTACATCATAATATAACTAAAAAAAAAGAATTCCACTTAAGAGTTGAAATGATTCCACCTGTTCTAATACTTCCTCCATCGACCATGATTTTTAACTTTCTTTCCTTCCATAAACCTCATTACTTTAGTTTTTCTCACGTTAATTTATACCAAACTCCCTTGCATTATCACATAGGATATTCATTAGCATTTGTCAACCCCTTTTGGTAGCAAACAATATAGCTTTGTCTTCGGCACATCCTACTGACTTCACTACTTCCCCACCTGCTACCCCTTCTTTATCATTTCTTCCCAAGCTTCTTTGGATATTCTCTGTGTAACAGTGTTTAGGTATTGCAGCATCGCAATGTCACAGGTAACAATGTTCAGTGTCCGAATGTTGTAGTGGTACCCAGTGTCACAGTACTGCAATGCCAATAGCATTATTTGTTAATGCAACTTTTTGTTTAGTAAGTACATAATTACTTTTCATACTAGTAAAATCAGTATCGATGAGTATTTGTGAGAAATTATGGGTCGACTAACCCTTACTTGTGTAATCCACATCACGTTTTTTAGAAATCGTTGCATCCTTGAGAACGCGCTTTGGTAACAATAAAGTAGCCAATTCAGTTGGCTGTACTTTCTTATAAGCCACATCACTTTAAAGTGGGGAAATAATATTAACAGCTTGCTCATTCAGTGCTCTTCTGAGTCACTAACTTTGATGTTAATTTCGAAAATACTACTGATTAATTTTTAAATGTTCAGCGGCGCATCTTGAGGTGGAAGTCACTTTACCAACACCTGGACCTTCTAGTGAGATGTTGCTCTTTTCCCAGCAACCCTGCTTTGAGAAGACAAAGGGTTGGTTCGCGATTCTAAAAATGTATTGTGGGAGCTAAAAATATGAAACTAAAAATTACAGATAAAAGCGCGAAAATATAAATTACGTTTCTAGAGTGACGTCGTGAATCTGACCCAGGGTGGCGATATAATCCCCGTCAAAGACCACCGCTCTACAACAAGAATGACCTCGAGGAAAGAATTTCAATTATTTCTGAGGGAATCATGCTTTTTTACTGAAAATTTCGTTTTCATGCTGAAGCAAGCCATTCGAAAGATGGAAGAAGTTTCCTAGGCAGCGTTTTTGGAATAATCACGAGACGTTGCAGAATGCGTTCAGTGAGAGAAAGGAAACATCACTTCATAAATAATTGATTCGTAGATTACCTACATTCACAACTCATACCCTTTCTCATTATACCCTAGAAAAAATTCAAGAGGATTCTTCGTGCACTTTCAAGACAAATGACGATAAATCCATCGCAATAATTTGATTTATTCACTCGGAGTTTCGGTAATTACCAGAAGGATGATGTCCCCGCGCACACAAGCTTTATTGTCACGGAAAAGTCCACGAAAACAAGAAGAGAAGGGAACCCTCTCCAATAAGATGAATGCAGAATTTCCCATGTTTTCTGCCTCTTCTCGATTTTTTTCATCTGTCTCTAAAAGTACACGATGGTGAATTGGGCCAATATTTTAATCTAAACCATTTGTTCTAAACTAAAGAATGCACAGAAAATCTGCGAGTAATTTTCGATTTTGAGATATTTTATGGGAAAAGAAGTAGGGTTGTAATGCTGGGAATGATACATAGAATGATAAAGCAACACGCACAATCTGTCAAATGACAAATCTGTGAAATGTATATGCCAGCTTTACTGTTACAGCTTTTCTTGAAAATTAGGATTGCTTTTTAATTAATCTTACAGGCCTGTCTCTGAGTTTAAGTAAGATGCGAGCGAAAGAAGCTATTTGTTTTGTCGCTCGAATGTAGAAATTAAAAACAGCGTACTCAAGCACCAAACGCAACTTTAGCAGCTGCAAAGTTCCAAAGAGCATTCCTTCTTCAAAGAATAATTCGACACATCCACATATTCTCCACATCCTTTAAGCAGTAAAAATAATAGACATGGCTTGGAAAATGCTCAATCAAATGGAATTTTACAATACTGGAACCTCAAGAGGAAGCGGAAAACTTTATAGCTCTTGCTATCTGGTTTCCCTAGTGCTATTTACTATTTACAGACGCCTTCGCAGCCACCTCATTGAGGTACAGACACTGCGTGTATTTTGTCTGGCCTCTACCCGTTAACCTATTTAGTATGAGTGACTCCATCAGTTCCAACCAGCTTGGCTCTCCATAGGAGAACCCAATTCTCACCAGCACGACAAGGTCGGACAGGCAAGAGTATAAGTAACTCTTTATAATAATAATTTAATATTTCTGTTGGTGATGGAATTCGATTTTTTTCTCGTGTATTGAAGCCTATACAGAAGTAAGCTTCAAAAGGTCTGCCTCAAAATCAGATTCATTTCGACAAGGGTAAAAAGACTCGTTAAGAAAAATTTTTGAGGCAAATGCGCTTAAGGGATGGGTGTCTGTTGCTGTGGAGATGATTTTATATTCAACTAGCTGAAGTGCCCGTTGAGTCTCAACGGGGAGGATAGAAGTCGGATTAAATGTAGTATACAAATTTGTATATAAGAGAAAATAAAATCTCGCATCTTAGTTTAGTCCAATGAGACAGGTGCAAAAATTTTCTGATCAAAGTTCGAAGCCGAAATCAACAATAAGAATGTGAATCTTTATAGAATTTCCTTCTTATGAAACTTGTCTAAAGTTAATGTGCAAGTTTGCAAGATTTTTAACTTCTGGTTCTAATCGTAAGATATGTCAAGAGTCCGAATTGATAGACAAAAATTTACTCATTTATCTCCATTAGTTCATTACGGTGCTACATATGTTTGTTGCCCCTGCGATTCATCACTACAAATTGTTCGTGAAGTCACGAACAATTACAGTCCTGTAATAGTTAAAATCTCTGAATAATTTCCTCCTCTTCATATCGTCAATTGCTTCTAAATGAGCCTTAATACACATGCATTCTTAAGGAAAAATGCATGAACTCGGAATCAACAATCCAAAATTTCACAAAATATTCGTATATTTTATCTAAATTCTCGCGACTTCGAATCGAAAGCGATAATCCACGACAATAATAAGAATGTGTATTCAATTTCCCCTCTTTTGGTACTTATCTCGATCTTGACAATTTTACGATTAAATGTATACCAGAACCCGAAATTGAAAATCTTGCAAACTTACACATTACTTTGAAACATGTTAATAATAAGATGGATATTCCATAATGGTTCACATTCTTATTGTTGATTGTAGATTTCGGCCTCGAACTTTGATTAGAAAATTTTTGTTTTCAATAACCTGTTCCATTGGACTAAACTAAGATGTGAGATGTTATTTTCTCTTATGTACAAATAGGTATGTTTAATTCGACATCTATTTTCCCCATTAAGAATCAACGGGCACTTCAGCTAGTATATAGATAAACGTAAACTCTGAAGAAATGAAAGGCACCCCAGGGACGATTCTCATCCATCTTCAAGCGTTTTTCTATTTCACACTTAGACAGTCGATATTTCTTGTATTGATAGGACGATTTATCAGAATCGGACCCTGCTCGGGTACCGGTTTCGATATCGGATAATTTAGCTAATTTCGTATTCTAAAAACGATTCTTTGTTGTTTTTTTAAACTCAATCTTCCGTTAATACTAATAAGGTTAATACTTATTGATTTTAACCATCAGTAAAACTAAAATCTCTAGATCTTAACAACGTCTAAATATGGAAATTAATGTGAATTTGTTCCACTTCTTCTCGTGTAATAAATCGAATCTTCGAGTTTATACCCAATTCTCGACATTTTCATAAAGTCCGTTTGCTCCAGTTTTGTTCAATTTCAAATAAAATTTAATTTTTAACCTCTTTCTAATCATTGTAAATTATTGAATTTACAATGATTAGATCGTTAATGTGTAAATGTAATGTTATAAAATATTTAAAAAATACTTTTAATTAAAATTGTTACAAAAAATTAAACTCAAATGCTTGTTAATTGATTCAACGGTTGCTGGGTCTTTTTTTTTCACGAGTTTTCTAGAAAGTCCATCGTGTATATATTTAAGCAGCGGTTTTTTGTAAGATAAGTATTTTATACTGTGCGTTGCTGTTTATTCAAATTCTGAAGTCATCTTGCTCCTTGCAAACTTGTTGGGAGTAGAGAAAAGGGATAAACTAGTGACTGTAATTTCAGTTTTGCAGAGAGCCTCAATGAATTAAAGAAAAGCGTAAAATAAAAGAATGATGAAGAAAATGAGAGTAAAAGCCTTCTAGAATACAGCATAAAGCAGTGGACGAAACAAGCAAAAAATGGAGAAATGATAATGTTTTTGCAACTTAATTTAAGAATGTAGACCTTAAATGTGAATAACAAGGTAGTAAGAAGATTTAATTAAAGAAATTGTTTAAACTATTAACTAAGATTTTGGATAAAAAGCTCCTACTCTATAAGCTTTTGAACGAATTAATCCACTAAATATTTTATTAATAAATATACTTTTCTTATTAAGTATTTGTTTCCCAAACCATCCTAAATAATAGTTGCGGTTGGTTTTTCAATTTGATCATAGAAGGAATTTCAGTTTTAATCGTTAAAGGCATCGAAATCGGGAATTGTATCGGAATCAGTTGGGAGAAATGCCGGGAGCAGAATTGAAATCGGTAAATATTTTGATATCGTGCCATTATTAATTTCTTACTTTCATTTCGATATCTGCAGACGTAATTGGCGATATTAAACATTTGGTAAAATAGCGGTCAATCGTATGGATACACACTTGACATTTTGGGAGAAAATTTACTACGGAAGTAACTCATTTGTAGACTTATTTCCATCATTTGTTCATTAAATGTATTAATTATAGTTCTTTCGATTCAGAAGCGATATAAAACAGATATTTAACAGTGAAGACAACTATGAAATCGATTCATACTTTGTCTTACGATCAAATTAATAAAACATTCCTATGGCTAAATGGCAATGGGTGTTAAAATTTCCCGGTCATGCCACTAAATCTCTATTATAGTAATAGTCCTTTTGTTGTGTTTCAACGCTTTCAGGATTTAGCAGGTTAAGGCAGCTAATATGTATTTAACGGTATGAAACGAAGGTGTGGCCGGCATTACGCATTTACAGCCTGTTATCACCCAGCATTTCATCTTCGATTTTTACAGGTCGGCCTGTGGCCTCCCCGAAAAATGCTGTGGACATCCCTCTGCGTTGCAGGGGAGGGTTTCGATCCAACTGCACCGCCGAGCCCCTTTTCTCTAGTTAGACTACTGATAAAATGAGTTGATATTCGTCCTTGCTAACGTCAAATGAACTGGAAGTTTCGTTGAATGATGATTATGAGACCGATGATTTGTGCATCTGCGTCAATATCCAAAGATAACGTTTTCTATAATCTTAAAGTATTATATAACCACGAACAGCTTAGGTCCAGCCTTCGATAAGGAAGAAGAACCATTCTTCGTCCAAATATATAAACAGAAAAATCTCTCCCTCTAAAACTTCCTATAAACGCCATGTAATACATTTAATAATTAGCTAAGTGAAATTAACAACATCACACGGGTTTTAATAGTGATATTTTACGAAAATTCCCGGAGGAAATGAATAGTTTTGAAATAAGCTGAATACTGTCGCTTCGATGACTGTATACGCAGTATAGGCGAGAAATGTTGCATTACTACTACCTGTAGTCAATCAGAAAATAAATAGTTCAGATATTTTATCTTCGATTATTTAATAAATATGCCATTATGAAAATATGGATTTCACATTGTAATCATCATTGATAAGCTGAAAACTCTTACGTTACTATAACAACGTAGTCTCTTGGGTAGCATCTTCAAGGCCAAGGTATGATTTACGCTCATTCTATGGATTTAGAAGACTCATTTTCTCAATTATGAAATACGCAGACAATTCACGCAAGTAGTCTCCACAGGTATTCCAATAGATTTTCAATATTTACAAGGGAGTATGGCAGCTTGAAAAAACCTATAGTACGTCTAATGTATGCTTAGTTAGTAATTAGACTTCTCACTACGATAATGTAATAAACAGAATATAGCGCTAACCCTATCATTCTCGAGATTAACGTTTTCATTAATATACCACTTATCTAAAATTAAACATTTAGTAATTTATTAGATTTTATTCCTTTCTTTTTAACTTTTAGTCATCCACGCTCATCCATTATCTTCTCATACACGGATATAATGTAAGTGGTTTGTTATTAATACAATCTTTGCGTACGTTAATCTAGGTTACTATTGTAAAAATGTAAGACTAAGCGTTACAGGAAAGGAGCAAAAAATGCCTAAACAGACGAGTGTCACAATATGAGAAGTTGTTCAATTTCAGAAGAGTCCATTCATTTTGTGACAAAAGCTTTTCGAACAGCATGAATCCACGATCGGCAATCCGTTTGGACGACGAGGAGAAGTTTTTTCAATTCATCCCAATCTATTAAAGTTACTCTTCTTATGTGGAGTCGTTAAACTTCTCCCGTTCCAAATGACACCAATTGTCCCCTATCAGCTCAAGGACAACAAGGAAGTTACAGTGTACAAACTGGACATAGTTAAAAATAGTTTTGCCCTATCGAAAAAGTAGTTCATCGAAATCTGCGGTCTACAGACTTATATGTGTTATGGGTTAGACGGAAGAGGAGACCTTTAGTTTCAATCTCGCTAAAGTAAAGCCATTTTATTATTACATGTTCAAGTAATTGAATTGATAGTGATGACCAAATATTAGCAATACTCATGAAATATATCTCAGCATGTAAAATCTTCGCATTGTTTTATTATAATTCAATTTTTACGCCTAAATATTCTCTCATAAATTGCGAAAAATTTAATGAATTTAATTTAAAACTAAGTTATGAAGATAAATAAGGCTAGTTTCACTTCAATAAATTAAAATTGTGATTTAAAACGGTATAATTATTGCATTCAAACGCTTGATGTATTCCGTTTTTTGTGTCGAAAAATTATGTTTTGAAAAAAATTAATTACGTTATACCTAAAAATAGTAGTTCGCCAAAAAACACCCAAAATTCATAACCAAGAAAATTAAAATTAATAATCAACAGAACGTTGAACAATAAATAGTAACTCGATTTAAATTGAGCAAGAATGGAGTACTGAAGTTCATCACTCACCTTGTGAGAGGAGGATGAAACTGCTTAAGATGCTTGGATTGCTCCCCGTATGGTTTGGATTTCATTCGGCAAACGAGAGCTCCTTCTCGAGGTCACGAAGGAAATGCGCGGTTCATAGTTCGTTGAATCACATGAAGATGGAGTAAGCACGAAGAGAACGAACAGTTGAGATACCCCTTTTCGTTGAGAAGAAGTTGTAACGAAAAAGAAATCGAAAAATAGAACAGAAAGCTATATCGAAGCTGGAAATAAAGATGTTCAGAAATTGAAAACATGAACCCATTCGTAAAAGAAATTTCACTGCATTTTCCGAAGAAAGCAGCATTGGTAGTTGTCGTTGCACTATAAATACGTTTACTGTCCCATTTGACATTTATAATCGGTAAATAGCGCCTTCTTTCTAGAAACGGAGAAGTCCGTATTTATATCTACTCATAGATCATTATAGAGATATAAAAATATGTTTCACTATTTTGCATGTTTTTCCAAAACATTTAAAATCTTTATTTCGTAATGAAAAGTTTAAACAACCTTCTTTTAAGAAACGAAACAGGGAGCGTTTAGTATCGATAATGTAATTATTGATTATGTATCACCAGAATACCAATTATTTAAAGGAAAAATAAGCAACGAGACTTTTTTAGCCTTGAAGTAAAATTTAATAGATCGATTTAATCTGGTCGATCGAGCTACTACATAAGTTTATCTCAAGTTTCAGGAACACCCCGTGATAAATCATTTTCAATTCATCTTTTTTAAAAATTAAGGTGATATAAAAAAAAGAATTATCTCCATTTGAATAGTTGTCTCCTTTACGTTAAGGGGGAATTATTTCTTTAGATACAATTGAAAGGAAAATCCTCCCATCCTTGATTTACAATGGTTGCAATACCAGTTGAAAATATTTGCGTCTTCAGGTCATTGATGACTCGTAAAACTAGAATATTAACTACGCAGCGACGCTTAATTCATTCTGACACAGAAATAACCCTTCGGGGAACTACTACTTAATCTAGAAATTCGGAAAAATATTTCGAAATACGCTTAAACTTAGGGAAAATGAGTATAAACCGGAGCAAGGTTGAACTTATTGCTATTTAGAATTTAACTATGTCTGGCGGATGATAAAGTTATAAAGATGTTATATGAAAAAAGAATTTCAAATATATCATTTAAACCACAAAACACTGTTTTTTGCTTTAAAATATATAAACAAAAAAATTCTTTTTTTACATTTCATATAATGTGGATTACCTCTTTATTAAGGCATCTACGATATTTTATAAAGTTATATTATTATATTACGATAATTTACAAAAGAATTATAAATTAAAAAAGTGGCGAACCTAAAAAAATCATACATGGAACCAAAGACGACGATGAAGCTCTCCGCATGTACGAAGAATTACGAATCTACAGCACCAAGGAATTGATTTACAGAATTCGCTCCGGCTGTCTCCCACAATTTAATTTTGGTCCTATGGTTGCGTCACTTCGACTTTTCTGGGATCCATCGAAAGAGTTCAGAATTTACCTTTTATAACTTGAATTCTATTGAATTAGATCAGAAAATACAGTCCGTTTCACTTTTAAGAAAAAACTATTTGAAATTTTTTCCAGCAATGAAGCATCTAACTTCCAGAATTTCAGTATAATCTACGTAAATTCTGATCGCTATGGAGTGCTAGGATACCAAGAACAAGAATATGTCACATATATATACTACATAATAGTAGAATCTCTGTGGTACTGATGCTCCGAAACCTCCGAAAGCATGGCAAGCAACACTGAATTCCGTTTTTCTTCTGTCATTCCATCAGTCCAAAATGAGCGCGGCTTTCGTTCGCTCACAAAATAGGTAATGGGAACGCATATTTAATCAAAATGATTCGGTAGCTTCGCCTATCCGTATTTAAATTGTAATAGATTTGTACTTAAGAATTGCACTTGCACTTATAGAAAGAAATGCGAGAGACATAGATTACAAGAACAGAATTCGTTTATGATGGTGATACTAAAAATCATAAGCGCATTTACGTAATCTTTTCTGCTTTTTAAGTAATGTGGACTTTTTAATCGCGTCCTTTTTTTCGGAAAACTCAAAACGTTATATATGGCTGATGATACTAAACCACGAAGCAATTAGAAATCAATTGCTTTGAGAATGGATACACCGGCTATGTATTTTAATAAGCATTCTTCGTATAATTTTCCATAAGCTTTTCTCTTCGTTCATTTTAGCGTGGTTGAAAGGTAAACGTCATAGATATAGTCTGAAATCGATTCTGCAGATGTTCTTTTATATTAAAAGTGATTTTGTTCAAGCTTGTAAAAATTCTGTAGATACTCGCGGCATTTGTCACAAAATTAACTATAAATACTCCCGTTTAAAAAGTATATATTTACAAATTATTTAATTTCAAAGTTATTTCCCAATTGGCTTTCTACCACAATATTTATCTTTTCAGAATCATCCGAATTTCAATTTTTTCGATAGTTTCTTTTCGTTAATTCTTAAATCTTCCTCTCAGAAGGAGCGTCGCATCTTTTGACTTCAACTTTGGTTCATTTTAATTTAATTTATAAATTTCATACTCTGACAACCTTTAAAATTTTTACTCCTCATTGTTATTTTTCTTTTGTCCATATAGGTAATTCCTTAAATCTCCTTCGTCACGACTAGCTTAGCTTACGATTAAAATCCCTGCTTTCCTGAAGCGATAACAAATTATTGAGAATTATAAATAGAATAGATCGCTCTATTATTCTCAATCCATCCTCAAAACGTCATTCAAACAGATATCCTTCTGACTTGATTAGTACACAGAATTCGTCCGGACAGAAGGATTCTTGTAAAGTTCACTGCATGATAACTGTACGTGCCGATGTACCGATGAAATGGTGCGATGATTGGCAATTAGAGCTCAATATGGATAAATGTTCAGTAATCAACTTCTTCCAAAGGAAAAATAATTCCAATGATTATTCGTACAGACTCTGAGGGAAAACTTCATCAACAGTAGAAACGGTGAAATACCTTGGATTGCCCACATCCGCAATATATGTTCGGATTAGTGAAGAGAATTGTGGGAGGAGCGAAGAAAAAGTCTGTGAGCGATGTTACGTTGCGTTGGTCAGGCGTCACCTGGAATATGCGTGTAGTGTATGGGACCCTGCAGAAAAGTGTTGTATTCGGGAACTGGGAAAAGTACAGCGAAAGTTTTGTAAAGAATTGTTACGACAAGTCAGTGAGTGTTACGCAAATGCTTCAGGACGCGGGATGGGATTCTTTAGAAGACAGAATGCTCAATGAAAGGATAAATCTACTAAATAAATTTAGAGAAAGCACGTTCACAGATGATGTAGCTGACATAAGGCGTCTCTCATGTTACATAGGCCGTTCTGATAGTGCGAGAAAAATAGGTTCTAGAACAAGTCGTTTCAAGAAATAATTTTTTCCGCGAATGATACGCGAAAGCAATCGATTAGAATCATGGTACTTGCACCCCCTGCCACACGCCGAAAGGCGGCTTGCAGTGTACATATCTAGATGTCCCGTTAAAAGAGAAAGAATTCCATTTCTTGCTGACCATTTCTTGAGGGAAATTATATCTCTGGTAAATTAAATTTATGAAATGAGTAGCTCCTCGAAAGCGATCTTGCTCGATATTGCAATAAAACACGCCTCATATTTTCTAAAAGTCACGAAAAATGAGATTAAATTAAAATTAAGATATTAAATTTACCTCCAATAATTTTTCTTGGAATAAATGATGTTTTTCACCGTCAGTCTCTTATCAGAAGGGACTCTACACCAAAGCTTTCGGCTTCCCAATGTTCGATCTCACACAAGCCTTAGTGCGCATATCTTTTCTTTATCATCCACATTCTTATCTGTCATACAACCCAAAATCTGACAACGAACAACTGCCGTAAGTATAATTTTAAAGAAGATTAGGCTTTGTAATCGGGTAAACTCTCAAGAGAAGGAGACTATGTATACATTTCCAGCGATAAATTTTACGATGGAACGCGATTCAAGAAAATAAGTTACTCGATACATGCCTACTTGTTTTTAAATCCTTAAGCCATTTTCTTGAAAGTAAAGTAACGGTTCCCCACCCTGGGCTCACGCACCTGTCTCTTAGAGGTCATGGGTACGCGAAACTGGTGTAATGCACTTAACGCAGGAAGTAATAGCGTTCCAACGCTTTAATACAGTTTATTCGTGACGTTCGGCTTTTGTGTAGTATAACAGAAATCATATTAAAAAAGAATGGTTGTACGTAGTTGTACGTACCAGTAGATAGCTATACATCGAAAGATATGCCCAAAACCCCATCGTTTTCTTGCAATGTTTTTCAATAATCAGAGGTCAGAACTTTGAAAATGACTTAATTCTGTCGCCTGGGCCGGACTAGAGGGTCGATTCGTAGATACATAGCATCACCAGTTTGAGGAAGCCACATTTTTAGAAAGTAACTTTGCTATTTAGTATAGGCTGAACTGTAAAACCTGCAAGACATTTTATTACGTCAAGTATCACGCTTCGTTTAGTAAAAAATACTCATTGCATGCACAGAAGGAAAAAGGGACCCTAAGGAAATTAGAACCCAGGCCCCCATTGGTAGATTGCCGGCTCTAGTTGTCACTCCGCGAGAATTCAGCTAATTTTTGTCTCACTCTCTGACGAGTCTCAGATTCGACTCCGAATCAATCAACTTATTTAAGGAATGCATCCAAAATTCATTTCCATCACTTGCAGGCTTAAATGATTTTTTGACAGAAATTTAGAATTAAAGGTCACACGAATTCATGGAAAGTCAAATAAGTGAGCAAATTGAATAAAATTTCAATCTTTTCGCCGAATTTCGTTTTCGATTCGAAATTGCGAGAACGTTTACAAAATTTACTGGACTCAGCGCTATTTGCTAAAACCGTGCCCCTTAAGAATCCGTGTCCGAGAATAATGTTCAAGGAAAACAGCCAAAAGGAGAATTGAGAATTGCATTTTAACCGATTTATAATTAAAGTTGCACGTAAGAAAACACACGAAGGTAATATTTCAGGACGTTGCATACGGTATTAATTACGCTGAAGAGTTTGAGAGCGATTGCCTCAGAAGATGAAACTGGCTATTTTACACGTGATAAAATGCTTTTCCCTAATTTCCAATACTCCTCGACGCCGGGTGCATTCCGAATCATCAAACTTATTCACTTAAAAGCTAAAAAGAGGAAAACATTCAGCTCGTCGAGAGCGCTCATATGAGCTCCCTCCATCTAACACGCAATTCGGAATTACTTTAAGATACATGATAAGATACGTATTAATCTCGGATATGCTATATCTGTCTCAAATGTCAAGAAAAACACGCAGCCGAAAAAAACGCATCTAGTAAAGAATTGAATTTGAACCATAATGCCTTAAGAGCTCTTTTCTCAATGTTTTATGGTTAAAAATATTTTGGACCAAACACGCAAACAAGTTTTTTCACCAAGTGGCAAGATGAAACTGAAGAGTCTGGGTGCAGAAATCGCATTCCTTTCTTTTACTATACGTGAATAGAGTTGTAAGAAAGTATTTTTTCGAAACAACAAATCGACACAATAATTCATATAAATTTCTCTTCTACACACTATCTCGGTGACCTCAACGACCTTTAACGAATGCTTTCCTGTTATCTTTAAAGTAAAAATATCAATGAAAGAAAGATCATAATTTTTTACAGCTTAACATTGATGGATTATACTCGTAATTCGAAGACAGAATTACAGGCATCCTAAAAACACATTAAATCCTCATGGAAATCAGAACTCGAAATTCCTCAATAAATGAAGCAATTTTCCTAGCAGGAAAGTGAAGATATAAATGTCGAACATTTTCATTTGTAATAAAATGGGTATTGTGAACCTTGAGAAATATCTGAGAGTTCACAGGGAGCATAAAAAATGAATTTTTACAGATTAAAGCCACCAATAGCTATGTAAATAAACCTTTACCATGACAGGAGGGTCAGAGAATTTGGTATTAAGGCAATCCATTCTTTTATTTAAACATTAGGAGACGTGAGGAATTTGGAGACCAAGGATGGTAAATTTTCAATAACACGTTCACTACATTATAAAATTTTAGGATTATTTACACTTGAACGGCGAACGTTTTTTTTAGGGTTTTCAGATGCTTTTAATGAATGATAATGGTTAGTACTGATGCAAGTCCCGTTGCTGTAATAAAACGAAAATTAAACAATAGACGCACCGGAGCGTCCTCTGCATAGGCCCTGAAAACCAACGAAAATATGCAACCACGCGTTACACATTTTTTTCTCGTTCATCTGTAGCATTTCCTATTTTTTAGCGTTTATATTAAGCAGTTCAGCATTGTTCATTAAAACAACTCTTCCAATGCGAGTGTCAAGCATTAAAAAACTATATATTTTCGTAAATGACTAAATGCCAAATGTTCTGCATAGGAAGTTAAATATATCAAGTGTTTCTGAAGTTAATCGATCATAGCAGATTTCCATAATATATAATATTTTCATAAAAATGCATAGCTCGTAAAATAATTAGAAATTGGTCACGGGATATATATTTGAAAACAATGGGAAATTGTAAAGAACTGATTTCTTACAGTAGTGCTTTAAACAAGGAAGAGGAGTACTGCCAACAAAAACAGCAATCCCAGAAAAACCTCCAGTTCATTTCAAGTCGCTTGTTTCCACAAAGTAATTCTTGCCTGTGAGACGGTTTTTTCATGAAGGGTTTTACCATTTCTGTTAAGTTTCCACCAATAATAGTTCATAGAACTTTAATTTGCAAGAAGCTTAAAATATACAATTGGGGATGAATTGGATGTGTACCTGAAGCCCTGGCTTACCTCTGAAAAGAACCAGAGGAATATTTGGTTTCTTCCCATATCAAGAAATTGCTGCCTCATATGCTAGAAGATTTTGAGAAGTTAATTCTTGAGGTTCCTCTATGTCCCTGTCTTCTGACGATTCATCATCTACATCTTTGCCTATAAAATACTTTTCTTCACTTGGATCACCCCAGTCTTCCTCCGAATACATAAGAATCTCCACCAACTCTTTTCAGAAAGCCTTATTTCTTTGTCAACTGTTCCTTCAGCCAATCGTTTCCTCCTTTTTGTTGATAATCCAGACGTAGATGGAATTGGTACATCGGACATCTAGTATTAGGGTAGTTTTTAATTATAAATATAATGTATTTAATAATCAAATTAAACGTATCCTGAACTATAGAATGAGCAAAATATTTCACTCACATTGAAAGATGAGTTTGGGCTTCCTTCAGAATACTTAGTAATTAAGAATCAAAAACAGGTAAACAGCATAATCTTAAAATGACATAAATAATTTTAAGTTTCTTAGAGCCATGTTCAATCATAACATTTTATAAATACTGGAAACTTAAAACCTACTACCAAAAGAAGGGGTATAAGAAAAGTTGAAGTTTGACTCAGTTAAAATATTAAAATTAATTTACTATGGTATTAAATAAATTGTTAAAACACCTGTTTATATACACAAATCTTGAATCTTAAGCCAATAACTGCAGCTACTAATGATGAAGATTACAAAGTGCAGAAACACATGTCCAACCACACCAAAAAATTGTTAGGATCTGGCGTAATGCTCTCCTAGCTGCTTAGAAGGTGGATCCCTTCCGTAAATTCACTGTGACATGCTATTGTGACAGTCTTTTTGATGGACCAAACTTTGTTTACATTATCTGTATCTCCATCCTCTGCTCTCCTTTCATGCTTCGATTCACCTCAGATGACTAACTGTGCAAGAAAAAATGAAGATATTATAAAGCAGGCCATACTTTATATCTCTGAGGCAGCTGATTGCTGCATCAATGGCTCTGATATTGAGGTATCTTCATTAGCAGTTTTGCTTTAGAGCAAAAAATCAATTAAGAAGTTTTCACAGTGTTTTCTTTCGTCACAATCTCAGTTTATAAACAAACCATAGATGCAGCATACTGTAGGGGGATTGCTGAGTGCACTCTTCTGGAAATATTGCGCTCTGTGACAGCCTGACGCCACTAATATAAAACTCGAGATTATTACCTAATCTTTTATCCTGTAAGTATCTGGCATGTATAACTGTACTTTCTTGGACATACATAAGAATAAACATGAAAATCGACCAAAGAATATAAAACAATAACTTAAGAAATCTAAAGTTAATATGTTACCATAATTCACTCTTTATTCTATTACCAAACGGGGCAAAAAATAATTTTTTCGGACTTCAAATATTCTCAAAATATCTGTGGAAATACATGATGAAATAATATATTTTCTGAAAATACAGCTGTGAAAAAACAAGATAATATGAATTTTTCTAAGAAGTTTAAGAAATCAACAATATAATTCCTAAATATAGAATAATTAAGGTACCAAAAAACAGCAAAAAGATAGTACTTCTGGATGTCCTTGTGTGTGGGAAAGTAATTTTAGATGCTTAAAAAGGAGAGGAGGGTTTCACAAAGAGAAGAAAAAGGCGAAGAAACAGGACTCATGGGTGTCCTCTGCCTTAGGGGATAGGTGCACGAGGAGGCACGTGTTAGTGCGTGAAGATGATAATCCAAATCAAAGATGTTAAAATTTGGAATGTGTATTATGGGCAAGGGGGCCAAAAAACTTAAAGGAGTAACCATGACTCACTCGGTCCCTCATTAATAGCATCCTTGCCTACGAAACTGTAATCTGGATCCCACAAGGTAAAGAGAAAACACTAGTAAATTAATGTTAAGGTTATGCCAGAAAAAAATATTTTATGTTGAAAATCTAGATAATTCTAGGTTTATATGTTAATAATGGAAGGAATAGACCTCAGAGGTTTTCAATTGCTACATGTATTTTTGTAGTTTCATAAACTTTGAAATAAGAACACTGAAAGTTAATTTCATTGAAGCCAATTATGTAATAAATGATTTTCAAATTCATTTGTACCAATAAGAACAATGCAACAATTTCTAATATGTTAAAGTAAAATTCTACGGTATACCATAAAATAGACATTATCTCCCTCTTTCCTATTTACTCAACTCCAGCCCTCCCTCTTTCCTATTTACTCAACTCCAGCCCTCCCTCTTTCCTATTTACTCACCTCCAGCCCTCCCTCTTTCCTATTTACTCAACTCCAGCCCTCCCTCTTTCCTATTTACTCAACTCCAGCCCTCCCTCTTTCCTATTTACTCACCTCCAGCCCTCCCTCTTTCCTATTTACTCAACTCCAGCCCTCCCTCTTTCCTATTTACTCAACTCCAGCCCTCCCTCTNCAGGACTGAGAAATAAAACTGTATCCTGAATTATATAAATTAGGTAGAAATCATTAAATATTTTTATCATATACATGTTAACTCCTCTTTCATGCATGATGAGTATATATTTTTTAAACATGCATCTATCATTGAATATATAACAATAATAATGACGTCTTTATTTAGGCGAATTTTTGGTCTATTGAGACCATTCTTACAATTAACCTAGATGAACACAAACAACCATGCCCTAACCAGGATTCGAACCTGGGACCTCGGCATTGCTAGGCTTGCACGCTAACCACTACGCCACCATATCAGGTTCTTCTTATAAGTTTATAATGTATTAGTATACATTTTATATTGATTGGGTAATTATTTGGAAGCCATGGGTTAGAGAAAGTGATCCTCCCAGAATTCAGGTAATTACCTTAGAAGCATAGATTTACTAATCAGAATTACACAATTCTCAACCAAGATACCAAACTCAATCAACTAATTTGAATTGTTCCGATGAAAAATATTTTTTACCATTATATTATTCTGGGATTAACCTGGGATATACTGTCGTTAACTTGGTAAAGATTACTCTTGTTATTAATAACTTTAAAGTCAAATCATATCATTAAATCACTTATTACCATAGTTGATAGTAAAAAGCATTTGAAAAAACTGGAAGAATAAGTTTAATTATCTATAATTTCATAAGTATGAAATATTTTACTTTTAGATACCTCTGGATCACAGCGACAATATGATGAAATTGAAAGGATGAGAAAAAGTAGAGCTTATTTCGATATAAGTGAGCATGGATATTTAAGTTTGGAGGAGTGTTCCATCAGAGTCATGTTGATACTATCCTGAACCCAGGTGAAATAAGGGGCCCACGCCAACATTTTATTTGGTTAACAATGTGGATGTTGACAGCCTACAGTGTTAGAGGTTTCAAAACACTTTGTTCCTAGTAAACAGTAATCTTGAGCTTCCTATTTGCCTCCAAATGCAAGTTCCATCTCACAGATTGTTTATAAACCTCTAATTCATTAACAGCCATGTCCCATTTTCTTTTCTTTTGTCTACAGTGTTGACAGTTTCTGCTATTTCTCCCATTCATTCTTGTCTTATGGTATAAGATTATTAAAGTTGAGGAACCCCAAAAAACAGGCTAGGATGGGTGAACTCAGCAACATTGCCACCATTCTGCTTCCAAGCATCATGGCCTTTCAATCCTCTTTATTATAAATTCTTATAAAATAAATTGCTTGTACAAGAAATTGCTGCCTCATATGCTAGAAGATTTTGAGAAGTTAATTCTTCTGTCTCTTAGAGGTCATGGGTACGCGAAACTGGTGTAATGCACTTAACGCAGGAAGTGATAGCGTTCCAACGCTTTAATACAGTTTATTCGTGACGTTCGGCTTTTGTGTAGTATAACAGAAATCATATTAAAAAAGAATGGTTGTACGTAGTTGNGGGGATGAGATTGCTGAAATTACTGGCCTAATCAAAATGCTGTCTTTATGAAGTTTGGGGAGGCCATAAAATCTGGGGGCCAGTGGATTCATTTCGCTACCCTTGAAAAAGCACGAAAAAAAAGTTTTTTGGTTCTACCTGTGATACCAGATTAAAAAAAAAAAATTTTGCATTATATGGTTGAATGCAGAATGAAACATGCTTAAATTTGGAGCAACTTGTTTTTCTTTAGGGTCGCTAGTTAAGTTTTATTCAACTCCAAACTTGAGTATCCACAATAAGAAATCTGACAATTGATAACCTGACTACTCAGCTCTGGTTATATAAGAAAGAGATCTTTCAGAGTATATCGACCTTCCATCTTTTTCAATTCACTAGCTGTTGGAATGTATGAATAGCAAACTGAACTTAGCACCTAAAGGACCAGAAGCAAGACCAAAGGATAAATAAAGCTGAAAAGTCTGACAGGAATCAACCTGCATCTCCCACTCACTTTCTTGGCATTAACTCTTACCAACTGAGTTATCTCACAGAAAAGAGCCTTTTTGGGAAAACTTTGTAGGCCAAGAGGTTCGTTCATCATATGTCTAGTTAGAATTTTTCACCTGCATTTATGCTTTGAGTTTACTGGCCATTAATAAAGATGTATATTTTAGAGGAGTACAGCTTTATGCTTCACATAGAAGTATCCTGCCACATTTTATTGAGAAATCTCCAGCTAAAAAATAGATCTACATTTTCTTCAGCTTAAGAATTAGATGTTTCTTACAACTTTAAAGTGATTCAACAAAAATAATAAAGTCTTTTCATCAGATACTTATAACTGATTAAATCACATACTGATTTTTATCAATACTGATAACTCACATGTTACATGAAGCTAAGATATCAAAACAAACAGTACAGCTGACATAATTTCCTTTGTGGTCACCTTTACAAAGCCACTATTAAAGATAGTATCAATCTAAGTTTTGCAGCAATACTACATTATCAGGTAATCTAATTCCATCTGTAGGGGTAATAAATGCTACATAATTCATAAAATTGAGAAACGAAAACAAAATTTAGTACCTTTGCTGTGAATGAGATTATTTCAACATCAGTTACAAAAAAAGGGAACGTTTCACTTTCATCTCTTTAGTAGTAAATGCATCTTGATTTATGGAAAGGTATCTTCTCCAATTCTTCTGCATAATCCCTCCTGTAGTTCCAAAGGAAATGATCAACTTCTGCATCATTCAGCACAGGAGAAGTAGGATCTTGTTTTGCCATTTCCTTCAGCTCTTCACTGATCAGCTCACAAGCACGAATAGTGCATGCCCTGATTTCAACTTCCTCTGGACTGCCATTGGTCAATTGGATATCTGAGGAAAAATATTTCCTTTCACTTACATTTACATAAATAGGTGGGTCTTAGCAGAACATGTTTCATACTACATCAAAAACATTGTGAATCAATCTCAGCAAAATCTGAAGTATCACTAGAAGAGAAAACTTAAGAGTGCATACAATTTATGTGAAAAATAAGCCAATTATCTTTTACATTAACTCAGAAGTAAAGGTGGTTGAAAAGAGAGAGTTCAACATTGGAAAAAAGTCACAGTTGTGACACAATTTGTGCTGACATTGCTCTGTTCCCTTTTTTCCTTAAACTTTTTTCTCCTCTGACTTTTTCTTGGATTTTCAATTCCATAGGGGTAGATTCACACAATATTACAGAGAATCATGCGTACCTTATCTACCTGCCATTAAGATTTATTAGCCTTTAGTAAGCTGCAAACCAAAATAAAAGTAAGTAAATGAGGAGACTGGCATGGTGGAAAAAATTACTTAAATATTCAAGAAAATGATACAGGTATATTTCACTTTGACATTTTCAAGAGGTTTCAAGTAATAAAAACAAGAAATCATAACAGCTGTCTAGAAAGAAAAATTGCTATTTCTATGTGATTGCCATCACGAAAGGTATAAGAATATGAGATTTAGGAAAAGTGAATGTAAATCTGCTGAAGAAAGAATGCAGTAGATTTATAAAAGACGAAAGATATTAGGTGAAATAATTTTATGAGAGAAGAAAAATTCTGATTGTTGGTCTCAAATCAACAGTCAGTGCACATGCTAAGAAACCAAAAGGCTAGTGTTTTCACCAATTCTGTCATTGTATCAGTGAAGTAAAATAAAACTTTGTAAGTTACACAGTTTGGTTTATTTTCACGACCGGTTTTGGCCTAATCTGGCCATCATCAGGTACATTATATTTATATTTTCTGCTATGTATTACAAACTTTAAAATCTTCTATTCAATTTCTACCACTCATGATGCAATCTATTCTTTATCACTCTTTCCTATATATTTCGCAGGTTTTTCACATCCCCCTTCTCTTCGTGGGTGTTTTCCTGCTGTGGAGATACTTTTTCTGTGCATAAAACATCACAGTTTTTTACTCCTCCACAAAAGCATTCTTTCTTTCCTTCTTTTCTGTTCTTTCGTTCCTTTTCTCTTACTTTATGACAAGGGTTAAATGGAAGATGGGACTCTCTAGTCCCAATTTCGCCCAATAAAGACGTTTTATTATTATTATTATATAGAAAGCACAGCAGAAAGAGGGGAGGGTTAGGGGGTGGGAGGTTTAAGTGCTTGTTTGTGGGAGAGGATTTTGGAGGGGAGGAGAAGAAGGGGAGAGGAGTTAGGGAAGGTGTAGTTATTTGTTATACGATGTTTGTGGCATAGGATTTCTATTGTCTCTAGGGAATCCAGTTTTCTTCCCTTTTGGACACGAAGCAATTTTCCGTTGAAGGAGCTGGAATGGCCTGTCTCCTGTAGGTGTTCTGCAAAGGCTGAGGCTGAGGTCCCCAAATGGAAGCTCCGTTGGTGTTTTCCGTGATCCTTGTCATCAAAGCACAACCGCTTTGCCCACTGTATGTGGCTGGGTACTCATCACAAATGAGCTGGTATACCCTGGAGAGCTGCGATTCTTTCCTGGCGTCCTTGACTTGGGGCAGAGGGGGTGGTTGGTGTATAAAAGGCTGATTTTAGATTTGGTGGTAGAAAGCTGGCCAATTTGTACGTGATATTTCCCAGAAAGGGCAATATCACCCATTTCTGTCTTTCGGATTCCATGGGAATTAGTAAGGGAAATATCATACTGGAAGCGAGTTTTTTTGTTCTTTTTCTTGAGAATGTTTTCCACCACATCTGCATGGTACCCATTGCTGCTGGCTATGTCCTTGATGGTATTCAACTCCTCTTCATATCCTTGGGCAGAGAGGGGTACGTTGATAAGTCTGTGGACCATAGTGTGGAATGCGGCATATTTATGGAATGTGTGATGGCTTGATGGGTTTGGTATCACTTTGTCCGTATATGTTGGTTTTCTAAATATTTTGTAGCAGGTTTTATTTTTACTTATGGTAATTGACAGGTCTAAGAAATTTAGGGGCTCACCTTTAGCTATTTCACAAGTGAACTTTTTTATACTCTGGTGTAGATTATTTATTAAATTTAGTAAGTCTTTGATGTCACTTTCTTTTCTGTCCAAAATGCAGAAGACGTCGACTACAAATATTCTCCAAAAGAAGATTTGTTTTATCCTAGGGTGGGTGAGGAAAAGAATTTCTTTTCAAAGTGAAATAGTTCAGTGAGGAGTGGGAATAAAGGAGAGCCCATTGCCAAGCTGTCTTTTTGATGGTAGAAATTTTCGTCAAATTGGAAATAGTTTTGCAAAACGCACAGGGTTGTTAGCCTCAAGATTTTGTTCCTTAAATCTTGGTCCACCACCCGATCTTTTGGCATTTTGTCCAGGATTTTGATTGTATCCCCAGTAGGGATGGAGGGAAATAAGCTGGAAACGTCGAAAGAAGCTAAGATGGCGTTGTTTGGAATTCTTAAGCTTGATAGTGATTCTGCGAGTTCAACTGAATTTTGGATTCTGTAAGTGGGTTTAAAATCAGTTAAGGAGCATATAATAGCGTTAAGCTTCATGCCTAGTTCATGCGTGGGGGATGAGATTGCTGAAATTACTGGCCTAATCAAAATGCTGTCTTTATGAAGTTTGGGGAGGCCATAAAATCTGGGGGCCAGTGGATTCATTTCTTTTAAATGCCACTTCTCTTTGGGATCAAGTATTTAATGGATACTAAAGCTTCACTTACCGCTTTTTGATGAGTGGTGGTTGGGTCCTTTTTAAGTTTGATAATGTACCTGATGATGGCCAGATTAGGCCGAAACCAGTCGTGAAAATAAACCAAACTGTGGAACTTACAAAGTTTTATTTTACTTCACTGATGTCATGGCGTTCCACCAAGTACAGCTTCTACATATTAATTTTCTGTCATTGTAGTTTATGATATGAATTGTGCTCGGTTAAGTACTTATCAGAGGGTTGATTGGATTCCTAAATGGAATTTTCAAATATTTGTATCTCCTAAGAGGATAAGAGAAACCCTTATAGAAAAGTACTGCATCACTTAATTTTGATTATCTATCGCCCTAAACTGATTTCATTCCAAAATTACCAAATCACTCCTTGATAGTCTTGTTCATAGAAGTGATAGTATAAAATCTAAGGTATTAATACTTAATGATAGCATTCATCTTGGTAATACCATACTGAATGCTATGAAAAGTGCTATCCTGAGGGTCATTTTGTAATACCTTACATTTACTTGTTTTGTAATATTTTAGTACACTGAAAGCATTTTAGTGAGGAAAGCTAAGGAGAAGTACCTCATTCCTAGTCTAGCCTGTTACAGCTCATTCCCTCTCTAAAGCATTTGTTGATGGTTTTGAGGATCCAATTTGGTTGAACACCAAAATATGTACAACTTTTACAAGATTTCTCAATGATTTCATGAGTTTAGTGTAGTTACTTGGCGTTAGAACAAGGTTTTGGTGTTCATTGTATGTTGGTAAAGTGTTAAACATATTAGAGGAAAAAACTCACAGCATTGATTAAAAGGCTTTCAATGGATGCAGTGCATAATGATATTTTTCCACTTTTCTCATCTTAAATTCCAATAATTCTACTTACACAATAACTATTTCCCTTCATGAAATCATGCACCATGAATAGGAATCTTAGCAAGTACTCTATAGTCTTACCTTTGCTTAAGGTATCCATCAAGGAATCAGTGTATTTCATTGCTCCAAAATATACCAGTACTTGGGGCACTCTGTAATCAGCAAAAGCAGTCAGCAATTCTATATCGTGAAACTCTCCCACATCTTTCCCACCATACAGCATCCATATATCACCAACAAGAATCTGAGCCCTCTTGTACAATGCAACTGAAATAAATTATTTATTAAGTTAACAACTACTTTTTGATTGATAAGACTTCTGAATTGATTATGATTTGCCTCACTTCCTATTCAAAAAGGTTTCATTGACTGCCAGTGATTAGAAGCAATAAGCAAACATTGTGATAGAGCATGTGATGGTTCCGCAAGTTAATACTGACATAATTCTCTCTAAGGTTTTTTTTACCTTTCTTTCCTTGGTATTCAGCTTCATCACAAAATGATGTAAAGTCCTTTACTATCAAGGATAGGAGCTTCTCAGCTGATTTATTTGCTTTTTTGACACACTGATTGAATGTCCCTCCATATTTTTCTATAAGTGCAGTTCCAGCTTGTCTGAGGGCTGCAACTCTCTCCTTTAGCAGAGGGACCTGACTAGCATTAGGTTCAGGTCTCAGAATTCTACCCAAATCCTCCTCTGATATGACTGAATAGTATTTTGGATCAGTGATGGGAATATTTTCCTGTAAATATAAATCATACCTAAGTAAAAGTTTTTATGCCTTAAGTCGTTAAAAGTAATACGAACAGTAAAAAGGAGTGGTTGCGATAAATTTGCACTCAAGAATAGAAGATTTTCTTTACCATTAACTAAATCTCAGAAACAATAATAAAACTCTACTCATAACTCTATCTAAATTCTGAATTACTATTTCCCCATATCTTTTTTAGACCTTATTAAGTTAAGCTGTATATTACATTGAAAATTAAGATATTAAATTTACCTCCAATAATTTTTCTTGGAATAAATGATGTTTTTCACCGTCAGTCTCTTATCAGAAGGGACTCTACACCAAAGCTTTCGGCTTCCCAATGTTCGATCTCACACAAGCCTTAGTGCGCATATCTTTTCTTTATCATCCACATTCTTATCTGTCATACAACCCANTTTTCCTTTGTTTCATAAAAATTCATTTCAAAGAGTGACAAATGCTGACACAATGCAATTATTATAATCTAACGTGTGAAATAGCTTGAATTATCTTTTTATTAGATAGCTACTAAGATAGGATGCAACAAGATATTCTTCAATTCTTCTTTTGGATTACTTTAATAATAGCTTCCTTTCCTCTGTGCGAATTTATTGAATAAATTTAAGTGAAGTTTCCATGCTACTCAGCAAATAGATGAGGTACATGTTGCTCTTCTCTAGAAATATATGTTACAGGAAGCAGACTCGAGAAAAATAATAAAAAATAGGAAGAAAGAATAGAATTTAAAGTATTAAAAAGAAAATATTCCAAAAGCAACAAAAGAGGCAGAACTAAAACTAATAGAATAGGAAAAGAGCTTTCAGAATAATGTCAAAGCAAAGTATGAGGAAATATTGAACATTTTGAACCGATAAGTGATAGTTTTAAAGGAAAATGTGAGAATAAAATGGGGGCTGTTAAAATTTTTGTATTGAAGGAGAGTAGTTGCAGCCACTACTGATAACATACTGACCATTGCAAGCATTCTAACATTACCCAGCTGAGCAGTACTATTGAAGCCATTGCCAAACACTTGGTCACAAGTCGAAACATCATAAGTTGCATAGGATGTAAGTTGACAATTACCTGTACATATATTCCATTACATTACCATGTTCAATTGACAATACTTTTTACTACTTGAATTCTTAATTTTATATTACTTCAGACATTCTCAGAATTGCATCCATAAAGTCA
This sequence comes from Ladona fulva, assembly GCA_000376725.2. Classification (NCBI taxonomy): domain Eukaryota; kingdom Metazoa; phylum Arthropoda; class Insecta; order Odonata; family Libellulidae; genus Ladona; species Ladona fulva. The sequence goes on from KZ308372.1 coordinate 494,184, forward strand.
AAATTTTAATAATTTCTGTATTTATAGAACTCAAGGCATAGCTTCATAAAAAGTTGTTAACAGACTCACTTGTAGGACCTCATCTACCTCACAAACATATTTGTGTTAGTGAAATATGGTTGAGCGTCTAATTTGAAAATTTCACATCTTGTCTTTTCCTAAATATACCATGAAAAGATCCATCCACCTGACCAAAAGGCTGTTCCATTGCTGCTTTGCACTCAATCTACCACCCAGTTGTAAGCTGTTATCTTTTGATGCTAAAGACATTTTTACTAGTATTCCTGTGGATGAAACTCATAATATCATGAGGATAATTATGGAGGACAACCTCTATACAGTACTTATGTTAGTGAAATCATCAGTTAACTAAAAGGGTATCTTGAGCAAAAGGGTGGTGGGTTCTCCCCTTTCCTCTATTCTTATTGATTTTTTGCTCAATCACATCTAATTCCTATGTTTTAAAAGTAAAATCTTCCTTAGCAAGCCAATGTTGTTACATGGCATCATTATATCGATGACAAATAATGCAACTGTTACATTCATAAAATTCTATTCACCTTTCTCTTACAATTTTGAAATAGATCATTCCATCCACTTAGATCTTAAAATACCTATCTCTGACAACCAGATTCAATTTTCCACAAACAAAAAACCTACTTACAGGGTCCATCGAATACCTTATTCTTCTAACCACCATTACACACAGAAACTTCTTCCATTCATTCCCTCATCCATAAAATTATCAAAATACCAATGTCTTCCAGGCCTCAAAGGATCCTGAATAGTACAGAACAGAGGTATCAAAACTATGGCGTGTGAACCCAAAATGACACTGGAGAGAATCTTTTGCCACACAGAACTCTGACAACATTATTCTAACTATGTATTCTTCACTTTAAAAATGATGCCCCAGAGTATAAAAACGTGGATTATTTTCATTATTAATGATTACTGATGGAATTTGCAACATCCTAATCCCATCGTTGATTTAGTACATTTAATCAGAAAGGTGCATACTGCTGCTGGTAGAGAGTTATTTTAATGTTGGCAAAGAGTTACTTCTTTGTTGGGCCAATGAAGGGCCAACAGAATTACCATGACGCTTATGTTCTAGTTATTCATTGGGCCAACGTTGGGAGATTGTTAGTTGGCCAACAGTTAGGCGGGCCGCCTTGCCAGATCGTTTGCCAACCATTGGCTACAATGGTTTGCTAACCATTGGCTACAATGGTTTGCCAACGTTGGGCCAACCAATTTGTGCCACTAGGGAAATCACATCCTACTATATGGTTAAGCACCACTTAGGAATGCAAGTCCTTTATATTTATCAAATATGGCATTCCTACCATAAGTTTCACTATCTCTTGTATAGGTGAGCCCAGGAACAAAGACCACTACAAAAAGAAAATTCCTGCTGTGGCCCCATAAATTTACCTCCTAAATTTGTCTGAGGGTCTCAGGTGGGCCCTTGAATGCATGCAAGGACCATAGAAGCTCTCCTGGCCTACGTGGACCTTTATCTTCTCTTTGTCAAAACTCTCTGAAGTATAACACTTCTGTTTCCTGTTTCACATTTCCAGTGTATTTCAAATGGAAGGTCATTTATAATGGCCTGGTTCGAACCTAGGACCATTTTGGAGTTATCAATGGCATTACCATTACTAGTTCATATTTTATGACATAGATGGGTCAGATATTTATTTTGATTTCTGGTTGACTGGCTCTACGTGCCAAAAATATCACCAAGTCAGTCACGACAATGATTCTGGCTGGGAATTCGTATATATAGGCTTATCTTATATCTGCTATACTTTATGGTAATTTTCTGAAAAAACTAATTATCGTAAAATAAAAGACGATTCGCCATTCTTATCTCAAAGTCTATCCAACTACCAAGTTTTATCGAAATCTGCGCTGTCGATACACGACACCCCTCGCTTTTTCGGTTCTCGATGGAAAGCTGATTCTTCCTTTTCCATCCCGTAACAATGCCTTCGCATTTACTCCTGAACTGTTTCAACTTATCATACCTAATTTTACTGTCTTCATACCCAGTGCAGTTATTAACCACGGGAATTTTCAATAAGCAAGGTCATTTCTTCGATATTCCACTCTATATCCTATGTTTCAAGTCGCACGGGTCCACTGACAGTCGAATACATACTGAACATAGTTATAAGAAGGCCATTGCGACACGCAACGCGAAGAAGTGCGAGGCAAGCTGGAGTGTCGGGTGCCTCACACTTGTCACTTATTGTTAGTTACTTTGACGTGTTACTTCCGTTGAAAAACTTCGAGTGGATGCGCCACTGCCGCATACCACATATCAACAAGGATGTGATAGCTATTGTCGAGACTACGCCTTGCTGAAATATAACCAAAGCCATGTTATTTCAGTTTTGTTGTGTAAAGACGCAATGCCACTGAGGTAAATTTACCTAATTGGCAATACCTTTCACATCCTCCTTTTATCGGAAACGACTTATCAGTAGATAAGATAATTCTCTAGGATTTCCAAGGTCATGTAGCTAAATTTTGCAGTTGCAGATTTTACAACACAATTTTCATTATAAAACGAAAATGAACTTGCAAAAGTGGAGTGGATTGTTTTATACTTCTATTAAAAGCGAAACTTCATACCTCTTGAGCTTTCCTAAGAGCAGCACAAAGAGCATAATACCCTGTGAAACTTTTTCCGTTCCACTTCACTCTCCACTTAGGCTTATCTTTATCTGGCCAGAAACAGAAATTTAAAACATCTGATACGAATAAAAAATCAACAGCCGTCTCTTCAGTAGGTTTAGGCAGAAGGTTATCAGGTCCGGCTGAGCTGTTAAGCGTCACTTTTTTCTCCCTTGTTATGTTCACTATCTAAAGAGCATAAATAAGTAGTTAAAATAGTTTACATATAAACAGGTATTATATAATAAATGTGTTCATTAAAATAGTAGATATGTTTAAGATATCGGTTTTCACAGATAAACTCACCTCTTCAGCGACTCGCTTTATTCCATCTGAAAGAATAGATACATGCTTGGCCACCCCAGATACAAATCTACCTGTTTCGCGAGGATTAAGTGGGGTCATTTTATTTCGGATTTTAAATTAACGGATTGGAAGTTGAAGTGGATGAGTCAAGCCTGTTATTTGCGCAAGGGGTTTCGCTCAGTTTCTCTCTGCCTAAACAAACTCCCGCTCTGGCGAAGCAATTCGAAGTGTTAGAAATCGCAAATTCACAACTATCGATACATGTAATCGAATTTAATGACGAGATCGACTATAGCCACTGTTGTGATGTGGATGGATGTGGAGGTGATACCGCCAGGAATTCAAATAAGTCATGGCTAACTAAGCTATTTTCTGATGATCAAGTCATTATCCAAAACAATGAAAACAAATTATAATTAGCTGTCCGCAAACTACACCTGTCAAATCTCAAATACAGTTTACAAAGCTCTTCACTAAAAACCATGGCATTCTTGGAAAAGAGATAAGAGAAAAAATTGTGATTGGAAATAAAACACTGGAAAAGGTATCACATTCTAAATATTTGTAAAATAGTATATGACGAAGAAAAGAGTTAAATAAAAATGTTAATATTTAACTAAGAATAAGTAATATCATAGGAAGAATACTGGAAGCAGAAATGATGAGATAAACACAGGTTAAATTCTGTTATGTGATAGTGGTCAGTGCCGTCTTAATGCATGGGCTTACTGAGCTTTTGCCCAGGGATCCTATGAGTATAGGATCCCCATGATGATCTATGTATATCATTTGGCTCACCACATATAAAAATATATTTGAGATTTTAAATTAGTTCTATGTAATATATATTGTTATATTTCCTTGTTTAAAATTGTAACAGTTTCCGAGAGGCCCATAATGCAGTTAAGATGGCTTAGATGGTAATGGCCACAATACTGACTGGGTCTAAATCATGGGTGCCAAGACAAAGAGATTGCAGAAAAATCAAAACATAAGAAATGAAACTCAAATCTGTCAAAGGTAGAACAAAATTAGACCATGTTGGGAACAATTGCATAAGACAAGAAGGAAATGTACGTTCAAAGAGAGACAGGCAATGCAGTATGAAGAAAAATGGAGTTAACATTTATGTCCCCTGAGAGAATACCCAAGAGGCAATATCAAATAAGGTGGAAGAAAAATTGGAAGATCAAGGAAAGTACAGAGCAAAACTGGAATTAGTTATTCCAGTGGGACCACAACAGGTAGACCTAATCCTATTAGGATAAAAGTAACCATTCTAAGCTGTTTCTACATATTCAACATGTGATTACCTGGAACTAAACTCCTTTAAAAACTACCATGAATAAATGCAATACATTCTACCACAAAATTTGTAAGTCCTGGTTGCTTGTCCTAAGAATATAGTAACCATATAAAAATAGCAAAATCAGTAGTTAAAAAAGAACATTAAGTGGCAGAGAAAGGTTTTTAAAATATCAATACAACTGAACATAAGAATTTTACTTCTTTTTATATATCTCAGTGTTAGGTGATAATACATAAAAATGTTTCTTTATTATATTTAATAGTTTTTACCATATAAAGATATTTGAAATTCCCTCCCAGGAAAGCTACCCCAAAAGATAAAGTTATTAATTTTTAATCTTAACAATAACTATCTTATTATATATCTCATATAATGTAAATGAATTAAAATCTTGCAATATGAGGAGAAAAGAAAATAGGTTCAATTTAGGTCAAATATGACTGCAACAGCACTTGTTTGTAAAAAACTACTTGTGTTTCTTAAATAAGATCATTTCAAATAATAATTTGAAATTATTTATATATCCTTCCCATCCATACTAAAAATCCAACCCTCATGTGTATGGCAATGAGATCATGGTTTATCAATATCAAACCTTCTTCTAAGCATTGGCAATTGCTTTATCAGACTTTTTTCAAGTCCATTCTTCCTTGGAATTCTATTTCACCATTAAACGAAGGAGAAGGTACTTTTGTTCTTGCATTATATGACCAAGATATTCATTTTCTTCTTTTGATTATTTTAAGGAGGCTTCTGTCTTCTTAAAACATTTTCAATACTTCTTCTTGCTTGTTTGGCTTGATCATAGGACTCACCAAATTTTTGATGTGTGCAAATCTCAAAAAGATTTGAATTTTTCAATTGATTTTATGCAGGAGTTTCTATTTATTTATGCATGAGGCTATTACAGTTTTTCAGCTCTATAGTAGCACTGACCAAACATGTTATTGAGAGAATTTCTTCCTGATATAGAGATCTAGTCTTTGATTACATAGGAAAGATCACGAATGAGATAATGAGAGAATTTCATGAATGTAACTTGAGCTTTTGTTATTCTGGTGAATTTGTGAATTTGTCTCTCAGTAACAATGGAGTCATCGATATTGTAGGTTTTTATAATATGTTGTTCTGTTCAAATCCTCTCACCAATGTTAGGTGATCATTAACCTTTACTGCTTAAAATGACAATTGTTTCATTTTTATTCACAGATAAAACTATATCTTTTTCATTTCTTGTTTACCCTGTTAAGCATCTCCTACCGATGCTTGATGTTTTCAGCAACAATGGCTATGCAATCAGCAAATCACATGTTATTTACTATTTTTCCTTGAATGTTAATTCCTTTTTGGAAATTTAGTGCTGCTATAAAAATATTTTTAGAGTAAGTGTTGAAAAAGGTAGAAGAAAGAATGCAATCTTGATGCATACCTCATCACCCATCATCACCTAAGGCAAGCTCTTTCTCTGCATCTCATGTACTCCATTGAAAACTTTCTTTATATAGCTGTCATGGCATACATGTCTATTTTCAAGAGAAATTTCACATATAAGATGAAAACGCCCTATAAAAAACCTGGTCTTAGGGATCTGAAGAGGAAACCATCTGCCAATTTAAAGAGATGGGAGTCTTTCAAACAACCTACAAGCTCTGCAAAAATGGCCATCATATGAACTTCTATCGATCCTATCCCTCTCAGTTTCAAGATATTTAGGAAATATAGCATTAGGAAATGAAAGTAGCAAATTGATCACTGTAATAGAAACTGGCTCTTGCACTCATGCCTTGATTTATTACTGTTGTTCATTTTTTACACACCTAGGCATAGGAAATAATATCTTCTTTAATATAGAACAATGAAAACTGGGAATAATTGTATGGTTGACTAAAACAGTTATATGAGAGAGGTTTGTATCAACAGCCTCATAAACTAACAACAATCCAAGATTGGATGTTATGGTATGGTAGCTAATCAATGGAGTAATAGTATAAATATTTATGCTTTGGTGAAATAAAAAGTCCATAAATTGTGTTTTTTTCTGCATTTTTGTATTGGTATTGGAGGGGGGGATAGTTGAACTACAAGAGATAATGTGTGTGTGTCATACTGAAGTTTTGCAAATGGAGATGATAATGATACACAAAGTCAATGTGAACAATTTACATATAAATGACAATTTATCAAGTTAGCGCATGTAATATGTAAGATTAATTGTTGGTGATATTTGGCAACAAATTTAACAATGAGCTGGGAAAGGAAGTTGCAGATAACTGGCTTGATAAAGTATTTAAAAAATTATTTTCTTCTGTAAATCAGAAAATGCAAATATTTGGTAATAATCATAGAAGTGGAAAAATAATAACTGCACCAAGGTAGGATATTTCAAGTAAGAAAGTTGATTCACACACTTAAAGCAATTAAAAGCCCTAAGCCCCTGTGAAAAATTATTAAATCCACGTTGAAAGAACAATTACCATTGAAGCATTAAAATAATCATAAAAAATCCCAGCACCTCTTGATATATTTACCATCATGGAGTTCCTCGCATATTAATTTTTCATCCTGGTTTTTAAATCTGGCAACATTAACCTAATTTCTATAAAATATAGCAGTGGCAGGCGTAAAAACTATCTTAATTGTAGCAGATACGAAGAAAATTTAAGGAATGCAAATTTCAGTAATTGTGTGATACTATTTCACATGAATGAACGGAGAAAACATATCTTATCAGACGATTAGGTTAGAGCTTTACGTATTGCGCGGTATTTGCTTTTTAACGGTGACAATAGGTGGCGACGGTTACGGCCATTGTGTAATTGTTTCATCGTAAATGACAAGTTTCCGTGGTTCTACGGAGTATTGATAGGAAGATAGGAGGGATTTTTAATGTCATTCTGCCGTTTACAAGTGTGGATTTAGAGCATCATTGGTTTTATATGTTATTAATATACATCTGTGATTTAGATGATGTAAAACGATGACATAGACTTATCTTCAGCCATGGAATATCACCAAATACACATTCTGCTATTTCTTGCTATTCTTCTTGTTGCAGTTTCCGGAACAGGTATTTATAATGGAAAACAGGGGATTGAAAAGAAAGGAGGTTTTTAACGTGAGTCGTTTGAGGTATTTTGCTTCGTAAAGTCTCCACAGGTGTTTATAACTTCTCGTCGCTATTGTAACTTTGTTTACAGTAAAATTTACCAAGTATGATAATATTTTTTGTCATGACGTGTTATTTTCATATTAACTTAGCACCTTATTATTGCAGTAATATAGCTGAAACACCGAAAAAGGCATGAAAACATTAAAGAACTGGAAAACTACTAATTTCCGAGGGTATGAGAATCGGAACCTTTTCCTTTGAAACGTCACAACGAAGTCAATTAGCTGAAATAATAGTCGAATAAATTGGGGTTAAGTAAAAATTTACTGCAATATATTCATATCTCAGAGATGTATGTCAAATGGAGTATAAACACTTCGTAAATAGTATAATTACTAAAAAAGAATCTCAGCTAGAGCGTATTATTTATAATTAAGAACGAATATACCACATTTGATACCATGTTTCGAATATTTCAAATATGTTTTCTGCATTATATTATTGTACGTTTATGGTTTTTGTATCTCTCCTAATTTTTCTACAGGTACATCATGCAAACTTTCCAAGCTATTTGTGTGTGGCAAAGATGAAACTTGTGAGCAAATTGGAGATAATGGAAATGGAGTTTGTAAGTGTAGACCAGGTTTCCGTCGATCACCGTCTGGAGGGTGTGATCCAGGCCCTACTTCTAGAACGCCAACCAAACATATCGATTATCAGCACAAAGACCCAGATCCTCCTCAAGCATCTTCTGAACAGAAAGAAGAATCTGGTCATTCAGGTGAAATTTTCTTCAAATTTCTTTTAGAAACGTCTCCACTTTAAAACATCACAATTTGGATTTAGTTTTGCATTACCTTTGAAATCTTCTGAAGTTTAAGCTAGCGAATTTGTTGTTCTGGTCTACTCACCCATTTTTTCTTGACCTAATCAATTTTCATTTTTCAATTTTCTGAATGATATAATAACTCACAAAATTTTATTTAATGATTGTAAAGATCGCCCTATCAGGCGAAGCTGGTAAATTGGGCTTACATTCTTATTATTGTTGCTAATGAATAATGGAGTCAGACTATTGTTGAAACACTGGTACCATGACTTGATTTATGAAATTTCTATATCATCAGAAAAGTCTCATATCCTGTGCGTATATATTCCTGGAATGATTCATGAAGTCGATTAGAGTGAAATTGCACCTTTTTCATCAGCTACAATTGGAAACCAACAATATTTTTTATTTATTACAATTAATATTTTGCTCAACCATTAATTATTTGATAATTTTCATTATATCTTGATCTGTTAAAGAAAGTATAATTAACATGAATTGGATCATTCTCAAGTTACTTTTTAGTTTAAACTGTTTTAGATAATAACTATTTGTTTGCTTCAATATTTTTGTTATTTCAGTGCATTCAGAGTACTCAAAGGAGGAATAATCCCTTTTTACCTTCCATTTTGCCCAGAATTTCATATTGAACCTGTGTTATTAATAGAGGATTTGGCAAGAATTTAAATATCTTGGAAATAGTTAACAATATGCATCAAATTTAGTATAAGTTCGTTGAATATATTTTCTGAATTTTTACTTAAGTATGCCTCATCTGCTGCCTGTATATTACAGCTTTATTTTCTATCCACATTAATCTCTCATTGGATAATAAGATTAATCTTACTAGCTGTTAGTTACTAGTTAGTTAGTACTCAACTATTTCCTATTTCTACCCTTTCATGAAGTTATCCTTTTTCATTAATTCCTAAGCATTACAATAATAAAGATATTGTTTTGGCCTGTATTCAGTCTGTTAGAATTTTTGTAGCAGACAATCCTGGCTCTTTATGTTTTGAAATAAATTAATTGAAATGAAACTGATAAAATAAATGAAAATATTTAAACAGTGTTTTGAAGAAAATGATTATCAAAAGAATTTTTAGCATTGATTTACTATAGCATTCAATGTAATGTTAGCCTTACAAGGCCTATACAAGGCTTGGATTGAACCATATTGTTTGTTTCCATGGAAGCTGTATTGTATGTAAGTATCTGAATTAGGGCTTGGTTTTTTGGATACAGAGATTTTGCTAAAATCACAGACGATGTTCAGCATCAGTGGTGTTATTTCGTGATGGTTTTTTTTGAATGGCATAAATGGAAGTGTGCTTACCTAATGTTCTATTGTATAACGATTTGTGAGGTAACTGTGCAAAAGCTTTGATTTTGTACATGATGTATATTACTGTTATATCATGAAGCCTTGTCTTATATCTCATAGGTTGCTCCATTGATTTTACCCTTACGGTGTTAAATTATCTTAGTCATTAAATAGCTTATTAACTAATAACTTTAAAATAACCTATTGAAATTGATCTTTTTCAGGCTTGTCCATAGCACTTAGCACTCTTCTAACAATTGGTCTCATATGTGGTGCAATTGCATTAATATATGCAGCTCGTCGATATAAGTGGCATGAAAGCATGAGAAGGCTGGGTATTAGAAGATACGAAGAGCTCTTCATTGGGCGAAATGAAGAAGAGGATGATGATGCACCTATTGCATAACAAAGTCACATTGTTTGGATATTTTGGCACAGCTATGCCTTTAAGAAAATAGCAATTAGCACATTTGGCATAGTTATTTTGCGGTTGATTCATATTTATGTTTTTTATCTGGTATGCAAAGAATCATAATTAATAAGTTGAAGACTTCAGGTAGCACATAATGCTGTCTTATGAAAGTTTTGGTAGAATGATTTGCCTTTCATGATTCAAAATAAGCTGCTGTCTTGAGGTTCCTGGTACCTGTTGTGTAATCTATTTCTGATGAAATTTATGTTATCATGTATTGTTATCTGAGTGCTCTTCTGTGAATGTAAATATACTTCGTTAATGTTTTTGAGAGGCAAATTTGCCTATAGTAGCTTTTGAATACCTGTAGCGACACTAATGCTGCTATCTTTTTGGTATTTGCTAGTCAAAGAGTGTATGATAATATAAAAGAAATTAACTCCACAACCGATTACAACTATGTGTTGAAAACAATCCAAGAAGATGGTTAACCTGTGATAAATCTGTTTACTATCGGTGATATTGGTTCTACCTCCTCTTGTAAGATAGGATGGTAGACAAGTTTGGCATTAAACCATTTACAAAATGGCCATACATTCCTTCTAATATTCATTCATATATTGCAGAATTGTTTTATGTTCTAGAAAAAAATTGAGTGAAAAGAGGTGATGTAGACTGGAAATTTTATTGCATTTTTATGCCTTGGTTGTGATTGTAAATGTCAGTATTTCATCAAGTATGTATAAATTGTGGAAAAAATTGTGAACTTGTCCCTTACTATATCACTTACAAATGATTATAGAATTCCATGTTCCATACTTACGTTTTAAGTATTTTTACTGTAAATAATGACAGATCCAGTGATTGTTGTGGTTAACTTTCCTAAATGCTATCACCTTTAAAATTGCTGATTTTATGGCTAAAACTATTATTTGAGTGAAATGAATTATGGTCAGTATTCTCTAAATAAGCATATACTTATTGAATTCATTACCTTCAATCCAATATTTGTGCGTTGTGAAAGCTATCGAATAAAGTGTTATTTTATCAATTGATTTTAAAAGATTTTAGGTTTCTGTGTTTAATATTATCTTTTTGGTGCTGATAATTTCATTGGAAAAATGGTATTTCTTAGTAATTGAAATTTCTTAATGAGTACCTCTTACTCAAACTCCCTGCTTACTGCTTCAGATAAGATATATATTACTCCTTTCAACCCCTTGAAATAGTAACCAAAATTTTAATTCATTTTGAGTGGTTTTGTAAGAAGTCACAAGAAGTTTAAAAACTTGGTATAACATCTTGTCTTTGGGATCAAATGAGAGTGAGAAAAAATTTCTTGAGTATTGTTCCTGGGGGTCAAAGGATACCATTGACTTATTTTTACATTTTCATTCAGGATGAGTCTCTTTCATTCACTCAGAAATAAGGGTCTGGAGGAAATTAGAGGAAAAAGCAGATTCCTTTTACAGCTAGGATTAGTCTATTCTTTTTACAACCAGTACTGAAAAAGGGAACTACTTAACTAAAATAACATGACAAATTTGAAATTGATTGTGGAAGGCGAGACTTGGCGGAAAGACATCATAAGAGAGAATGAAACTTCTCAAGGATGGTCTCCTTGCTAACTGCCATACATTCCCCCACTCCTCTCTGTACCAAGCAAACGGTTCACCTGATCCACCCACCCTTGAAAAATTGAATATATATTCTTGGACTTACATTCTTCCATACCTGAAGATGCAAGCATGCTTTTGAAACCAGTTGTTTGTTAAATATTCTGTGGAAAAATAGGAAGTTTCATTGTTTCTTATGAAGAATTTGTGTTGCAAATAGTCCTTTCTTGGCTGACAGGTTATATATATGGAACTTATTTTTAATGTTACTTTAGTTAATTAGTTCCCTTTTTTCAGTACTGGTTGTAAGGATGCTGGAGTTTGTCAAGCAGTGGCAACAAATATGTTTCCAGGACCTACCTCAGTGGAAACCCAAGAGTTTTTTCGCTTATAACTCTCCACAAAACCTTGAAATCTTTATGAACTACAACTCTTGCCTAATTATGAAATAAAAAAACTGTGTGCCAGTGAGAATGTTTCCAAACAAAGAGAAGTTTTGCCAGATGGCTGCTGGAAGGAGAATGTGTTCTCTTTGATTGATCCTAATCTAATGTCAAAAAACAACATTCCGCTTAACTGACATTTGAAGATAGTCAAATATAAATACATTAATGGTAAAAAAAGTGAAGTTACCATCAGTAGCTCATCAGGTTGTGCTCCACTGTATTTGTCAATATAAGATGCATGATGAAATCTCTTTTCTGTTGATGGCCTGTTTTTATTGCAACAATTACAGAAGTGAGAAGTTTTAAAATTTGATATAGACCATACCATAGAGGCTCTAACTTAGCCTTTCTTCTTATTAACTTTTAACTTACTGAGTGGTTATAACAAAGCACCAAATCAGTGACAGTTGATGAGTTTTTTTGGGTTAAACTGCATTTATCCAATACTCCTTTGCCTTGTTTTCAGAAGTGTTTTAATACACAGTACAAATTTACAAGAAGTGAAACCATTATCCTCTTGAATGGCAGTATTTACAGTGTACTTGGATGTAAGAAGAAATAGAGGACTCAATCCTTGATACTCGACATTATTGCATTCTATCACAGGAGGAAGCTTTTTGGCTTGTGTGAATGGATTTTCCAGATGCACCCTTTCCATTTCAACAATTCTATTCTTGCCATGAACTACTTTGGAGCATTATTCAACCAAGAGGAGTGTATTGGATGATTTAAGGACAGTGCTTCTGCTAACATTATTTATTATCTGTTTTTATCTTGAAAGTGAATGGGTTCGTAGTACATTTTTCAATAATTCCATCAGATATGCACCTTTCAATCTGGAAGCATCTCAGATTTTAGAGAGGAATCTGAGAATTAAAACATATAGTTCTCATTAGTAATCAATCACAGAGAACAAAACTTTATTTTTTCGAAGGAAATATTAGAATTAAGTTATTTCCACACAATTTGATTAACTCTAAATTTCTCGTCACATTTCTCAATTTTATAAGCATCGAAAAACATGAAGATAAAAGCAATCAATCTTTGTATAATGAAAGTTTGAAGTAAAAACCGATGCAAAGTTAATTTTATGAAAATTTAATATTTTATATTCTAATTTGAACAATTATTGAGCTGTTATATTTTATTGGCCATTCATGTCTCTGGATGCTCTGGATTTACGAACACTGCCATAGTAACTAAATCATTAGTATCAACAACTACCGAGAGAGATGGATACGTAACAACGTCTCGAATGAACAAAGACTTTAATTAAGTTCTTGACCATTCTCCTTTTGATCTTAAGAACCGATTTATTTTTTAAGTGTAGCCTTAAAATTCTCGAGATTTAAAATTCGGGCTCGAATCTGCTTGAAGTAACACGCGAAAACTAATATTTTGGGTACTACAAGATAAAGTTGAAAATTTATTTAAGACAATCTATTTAAGTAATTATTCTCTCAATTGTCGCTTATTAATCGTTATTCCTTGGTAGTAAATATGCTTTGCCAAACGTAGTTTATATTTCCCGCATTTAGCGACGATTTAAATCCATCTACGAAAAGACAAGGAACGCAATGAACAAACAAGCAAACAAGAATAAATGAACGACGAATTGTAATGTGTGAGGTCGAGAGTTAGTTTGTTTGACAGACGTTTGTGTACGTATTCGGGAAATGGGGATAGAGCACATGAGAGGAAATTATGGAAGGTGTCCACCTTTTCTATTTGGTGGTCTTGTTTTAGTATGCCTTATCATAACCGTTAATTGGTGGTCACTGTCAACGCAAAATAATGACTTAATAAGGCAACTAGAAGATCTGGGAGAAAAGTTTAAGTTTAGGTAAATTTTATGCTTACTTATGATATTTAGAAAGTATGTTGGTGAAAATTTTTATACCATTTATAATATTCTATAATAGTGGATCTTTTTTCCCCTGCCTTTCCGTACGAATAACTTTTTAGTTCGGATCAGCGCGAACAATGTTTACAACTTCGCATGGTATTGGATAACCGTTTAAAAAATACCGAAGAAGAGTTAGCGCAAGTTCGAGTAAGGTTGGAGAAAATGAAAATAGAGATCAATAAAATGAAAGCTGAAGAGTCGCGTAAGGACGATGAGCTGAAATCTATTCAGAAGAACTCTGAAGATTTTCAAAACACTGCATCATTGTGTACAAGTGAACTGGTAAATTATCCCATATGTTCCAATTGAACTATAAACAAATTGTAACAATGCATGTAAATATTGTTATGAAATTGTACCCGATACGTAAGTATGAAATAGAATTAGTATGATTTAATCTAGTTGATAGTTATAGAAGAACGGAAGAAATATTCATTTCAAGCGATTTTGAATTGCTATTAGTGTAATTTTATTCTTTCATCTTTAATTATAGGAATCCTTGAAAAAAGTAGACATTTCGAAGGATGCAACTATCGCTTCTTTAAGAATAGAAAAGGACAAATACAGTGAAAAAGATTTAGAAATTGCGAAGTTGCGGAATGAATTGGAGGAAGTAAGTTGATTTTCATATGAGCTATTGGTAAATCTATGCTTGGAAACATTTTAAATCTGTGCTGTCTTTCAGGCAAAACAAGAAATTGTTGCATTGAAAACAGGCATCGAAGCTTCCAAAGCCTCCATTCCGGTCGAGCAAGGTATTTGAGCTAATCGTTTTCGACGCTACTTAAGTGGGTACGCTCGAAAAGATATAATGAATATCATATCTTAAGAGTGATATAATTATCCACAACATAGTTAATAAGTAGCCTATATATCGGAAAAAGTATTTTCTCGCGATTAAGATATTTATCCTACTACTTGAGACATTATAAACAGAATTTATTCATTGATTCTAATTTTTCATGAAGCACAGAGGAGCCAATTGAAGAAACAACCATTGGTCGAAGTCCATCCTAAGGGGATGGGAGGAATGTTGTTTCATGAAGGATCAATTATTGTTTCTGATCCTCCTAATGCCCCCCGCCCTAAGCCACGTGTCAGTGTCACCTATATGAAAGGTATGTGGGTGGGGGGCACATATTTTCTTTTGAATACTGATTTCATAACAGTTGATTTATCTCACCTCTGCATTGTTTTATTTCTTCACCTCTTACTGTTGTCAACAGCATTGTTAGATATTTTCAAAAGAAACATCTTACATTCTCTGCATGCGTGCTAATCTGCAATGGAAAATTTCTCTTTATGGCTCTTCTGTTGTTTGGGTTTACTTTGTTCAAAGGAACTGTTAAATCTTCAAGATTGACTGTAAAATATTTTGGGTTGTATTCCTGGTGTCATTGCTTTAAATGTTCTCACTTCCTCTTGATTTATATGCTATCCAGATGAAGGTTTTACTTTTTCAATGTAATGCAGTTTAATTACCAGCCATATTGAGGGAAATGCATTCTAAGTTGAGCCCAAATTTCAGTTGAGTTTGCAGTTTTTTATCTGCTTAAGGAGGAGTTAATGTATAATTCCGGGGGCTCCCAACCTGGGGTACCTGTACCCCTGGTAAATTGTTGGTAAATAAGTATATATTGCTACTAAAGCACTCCAGAAGCAATTTTCACAGAAACCCTGCTATTCCATGTTGGTGCTGTTCTGAAATTAAATTCAAATTTTATTTCTTGTTATGAGGAATTGGAGGTAAAGGATAATTTACTCCAAGACCTTGGAAACATGGGAACCTAAAAGGTTGGGAATCCCTGTTTCATTCCAACTTCAGCCACAGTGTTTTTGCATGCTAGGGAACCTTATTATCTGATGATCTCCATGATTTTATTTCATAATTTGGGTTCATCCTCACCAATGTTTTACATGCAAATATTTAATCGTATTTCATAATATTTGTGAATAATTATTCATAATTCTTACTTTTCTCACTAAGAGAAATTCATGTCTTGGCATTAACTTAAATCATGTTAGTCTTAATCTTATCACCTCATAACTAGCAGTATGAGAAATATATTTCTCTGTTTGAGAATTATTGATGTATTATCATTATAATTAAGTAATGGGATTTAGCCATAAATGGTTAAAGCTTCATAAGAGTTTTATTCCTAAACACCTAAACTGCTAAACTAAAGTCACCTCTCTGTCAGCTATTAAAATTAATAAGTTATGCTTACAGTTGTGTATTTTTCCTTCTAAATAACACTTCTTGATTGATAATTTTTCATGATTTTGAAATTTTTAATAACATTTCATGATGATTTTTGGGCTTTTGTAATATTTTAGGAATTCTCAAAAAAATTAGTACAGGTTAAGTAAGCATATTCATTTGGGAAATGGTCATTTTTGTTTAACATTATAAAACTCGCTAACCAATATATTTCTGGGCAGAAAATAGTGTAGAAGACAATGTATAGATTTGGGAATATTTATGTATTTGAGGAATGAGATGCTTATAATAATAACCCTATATTTTTCAAAACTATTGCATTTATAGTTTGGTTTTAGAATGATGTTCCTATTATATCATCAAGACATTAGAGATTACTTTTCCAAGAGAGTAGCCAAAGAAGAACTTGTTTCTCCCTTTCCAATCTGCAGATATGGCACTAAAAAGCTTTCGTATTAATTTACATATCTTGCAGAAGATTGTAAATTTGTACTATTTTATTTTTATGAGAATATCCTTTACATTTTCTGATTGATGGTTCACTGTATAGTAGCTATGAGAATCTTTTCTTTTTGTGTATACTAGTAAATATAAAGCAATTGCTGACAGTATTTTTGAGAGTAATTTTCCTCATTATCAGTATCAGAGCACTTTCCAACATTATAAGTCCAACCACTGTAACACAGACCTTAGCATTATCTTACATATCTTTATATAGTTAATCACTTTTTCAATTGGCATCAGAGCAGCAGTATTGCTTTGTTTTCACATGAAGGAATCTGAAGTGAATTCAGGTATCTTTGGCATTAATGAAGATTGTCACTGAAAATTGCTGTGCAGAAGTGAAGACAAATTTCCTTCTAGTATTGTTTAGAGATGTATGATCTGCTGAAAAGTATGAAGTTTCTTGTAGTTATTATAATTTGAAGACATTTTTATGGAAACGTCTACAGGTCAATCCCAAGATCCTGATGAACATTCTAGTATCTGTTTTCCATATTTTTTTAAATTGGTGTAGGATGTGATAGGCATAATTAGAATATTTCTGATCTTATTTTATAAGTATTTTATAAAATTATTAATTGCTGGTGAATGCCTGAAAACTGCTTTTTTTATCTGTTCATTTATCTCTAAAGTTTAATTGGTATGATTACAAAATATAATATTTAATTCTAGCTTTCCTACTTTTCCCCCATCCATCATTTCACAGCTTTGGGTGTTTGTTTCAATCTGTGGGAGATGTGTGTTTGTTTTGCTGTATACAAACCAAATTCTCATCTATTCTGTTCAATTTATTTATTGATATATTTTTTAAATACTATCCTAATGCATGTGGTCTTAAAACAAATTGCATATTTAACTTAATTCTGGAGCAATTTCAGTACAGTTTACCTTAACAATTAGAATAAAATGCATTACACACTAATAAAATTACCTAACCCTACCATATGGTAAAATCCCATAATTGGATACACAGTTGCAAAACCCTTGTCAATTGTGTCATAATCAGGTCTGGCCAAGAGGGGTGTTCTGTAGATGTAGATTTCTAGCGCTTGGGCCACCATTTTAAGAAGGGTCTTGTTTTGAAAAGGTAACTTTTTTAATTGGCAGATAGCAAACAGAATATCTCTAAGAAATACTGTTTTTCCAAATATTATCCTGATTTTGTTAACTGTTGCTTATCATAAGGGCAGAGTAGATGGAGGAGGCAGCCCCATGGAAATTTGCATGCAGGTCTCCTTTTATAGATGGCCGGCCATGGGCATAAGTCAACTCTGGCAGTGGAAAAAGTGTACCACTGTATAGTGTTATGACGCACCTTTGCTTGAAGATTCATTGAATGGTTAGGATTTGTTCAAAGTTTCTTCTAAACTAAAACACCATCAGCATTCCATAATTGGGGCTTACAAACGGGTGTGTTGTGGTGCAAGTTAGTTCTCAGTGTGTTGTGTATTAAGCAAGGGTTGCACATTGAAAAAAATTAATGTAATTCATTTATTTTTGGTCTTATATATTCTTGTTTAATGGGATTTTCAAAAAGCTATCGCCAATGATTGCTATTTGTGTTGCACTTTAAATTTAAATATAATTTTCTATTTGTTTTTCATACCTTGTTTGCATTTATTTTTTCTATGCTTGAAATACTCTAATTTTGTACTTTTGATTCTATGGTACTTGCTGTTATAGCCTGTTATGTATGCTGACACATTAAATTTATGATCTGTATAGTTGATATTTGTAAAAAATGTACAGTTATTTGTTTTTAAATGCAGGTGGAGTAAGTTTTCTTTATTGAGAAATAGATTCCCAACATGAAAGAAGGGATTATGCTGTAGTAATGTATTAATTCTTATAATGCTAATTTCTTTTGGATATCCATTTCTCTATTTAAAAATATAATGGGAGTATATCGATGTCTTCAATTTAGCCAATTTTCCTTTACCTGCTCGCATATTTTAACAAACCAATAAACTTGACCTATTATTTTCAAAAGATTTATCCACATGCATTTTCAAGGGACTCAGATGGATAAATTACTTATTTTTTTATTATGAAAGGTAACCAAGGAGGTGAATTAGATGACAATCATGGAGGTGAACGAGAAGAAGTTGACGATTTAATTCCAAATTTCTCTGAGAAGCTTAGCAAGGAGCAAGCCGGGAAGAAAACACGTAAGTTGAATAAGACCACTATTTTTATGATACAAAGATATTTTATTCAGTAAATTTAAAACTCAGGTAATTCATTATTTATAAATTGGATTATTATTAGTTATGTTATGCATTTTATTTAGTGGAGTGTTCTATGTAGGCTCTGAATTCCTGGGGGCAATTTTTCCCCCTTTGGATGTACCTGTGGTTGGTAATTGGAGAAAAATGGGAGGATAGCCATTTTTCTTCAACAAACTAATCAGAAGGATATTTTATAGATTATAGACATCTAATTATTAATGTGTAAGTAATGATACTGTGTGTGTTGTTGAAACTACAGAGGAGGGAAATAATTTCAAGCATTTGTGGTGATGGGGAATCGAGCCTACATGACTACAGTTTTCTACAGAGAATTTAAAAAAAAATATGTATGCAACCCTCTCTTCTCCCATTACTAGGAGCCCTGTTGTAGCTGATTGTATCAGTTAAATTTAATTTCAGTGCTTTTCATGGGCTAGTATATGAGAGTTGTAAATCTCTTTCAACTATGAAATTTCATATCTTGATACTTGCTTTTTAACCTGTGGCCCTTTTGATAATTGAGTATAACCAGCGATATTATGCTTTTGGAAATACTCAGATTTACATTTCTGTTATAACTTTAACTGTAACACAGTCTTGAATATTACTGATAATTGTTCCCTGCAGTAAAGCTCAATATATTTTTAGGGATAGCCCTTTGCTTACTGCAAAATTTATCTTTGTGACTGAAGGAGATTACATTTAATCTACATTCTAATTGCTACCCTAAAATTCATTATTTTATACTGGGTACAATAAAAATACATAATTTTTTAACTAACTAGCGTAAATAGTTTATGGACCTGTTGAGAGGTGCTATAACTCTTATCTGAAGTCTTAGTATGTTGACTCATGAGTTTTTCTTTAGTTAGAGACATAATAGTTGTCCCCAATGTCCTAAAAGGATGTATGGGAGAAGGAAAAGAATAAAAGATGTATTAGAATGCTGGTATTTCTACTGATACTGTAGATCTAAGTGTATAGTTTATTCTAATTAAAACCAAGACTGGGGATTCTGGTCACCTTGGTTCATGCTCCTCTGTTTTCCAAGAGTTTACACAGATTCCAAAGCCAACTTCTCCATTTTTGTATTTTTTATCTTTAATTCCTTTGAAAAGGTTACAGAATGATTAATTATAGAGGTTGGGTATATTAGAATTTTTAATTAAATGAACAGGATAATTCTTTTATAATATGCACAAAATTAAATTTACAAAATTGATGTATCTAATCAAACAATCTGTATAGATCACAAGGAAGCTTATTATTTATATATAAATATTAGTATGATTAAATGATACAGAGTCAGGGGTAACCTTGTGGTAATTATTAATAAAAAACATATTAAAACGCTCCATTAGAGTGAGCTTTTTACTATACCACACAAAAACAACCTACACAAGACCATGGTTTCATAGCATGGCTACATCATCAGGTGACAAAAAGGAAACATGACACTGAATATATACAAAGCCAAATGTAGAATCAGCCAATGAGAGGAGAGGAGGGATGGGGAGGCAAAGGGTAACGAGAGGAACAGAGGGTGGAGTTGGGGGAGGAATCATGGGGCTTGGGTTAAGGGTAACTAAGGTAAAGGAGATAAGAAGTGACCACAATGTCTGAGAAAACTCAAGAAAACAAAGTCAAAGGCGGCAAGTTATACACAGGATGCACAGTCTTAAAATTCATTATATGTTAAGTTATCCAAAGAAGATGATGGTGGCTTAAATGTAACAAAGTACAAGGAAGGCGGTGGGTTAGGGGATATTGGTTTGTAATATGGGGGAGGGGTTAGGAAATAGAAATTCGTTAACAATGTTTGAAGAAGAGTACTTCACGATTTCATAAGTTTCTAAGGTGTCAAGTCTAACACTTTTATTGCATAAGTGAAGCACTGTCATTTTAAAGTCACTTGAATGTCCCCTCATAAGCAAGTGCTGGCTAAAATGGGAAGCAGAAGGGTTGTTGTAAAGGAAGGCACGTTTGTTCTTTTTGTCTCTTAACAAAAGACTTTCCAGTCTGGCCAATATAAAATGCATCACAGTCGTCACACTCAAGTCACATTAGTTCACTCTAATAGAGCATTTTAATATGATTAGTATCATTATTTGTTTGTGAAGATCTTTATAATTTTACTTTTTCCATGCACCAACTTTCATCTGACACAAGATCTCTCTCAAGATTTTCCTTTCACTCTTCTATAATTCTTCCTTTTCACATTTTTTGTTCAGGCATTCTATAGTTCGTTAGGCTTAAAAACTGTGGTTTAGAGTCTGATCTTTGAGTCAAGGAATATCATTCTCTTGTTATCTCTACCCACCTCTGTTATCTGTACTTATTTGTCTGTATGCTGGCTCCATCTTCCTGACTCATCTCTTATTTGCTTCTTTGTTAAGCCCATTTGGTTGTTAATGTTAACCAAGGTATTAAAATCTGTGTTACCTCTTAAACTGCAAACGTTTGCTTTGATTTGCTCCCTGTCCTATGTATATTCAATCAATTCTGCTTTTCTTTAGTAGGAGATCTTTAGTTCTAATTTTTTGGTTTAATTTGCAAGATGATTGATTTTGTTTATTAATTGAAAAGAATCATTTCTTTTGATAGATAAAACTTCTATGAAAGTTTTCCATAGTCCAATAGAAAGATGAAAAGTATATAAGGAGGGCCAGAGGATGTAAACCTGTAGGATATAGGGTTTCGGGCTTGGCCATTGGAGAGGTCAAAGGTCTCCCACGAGAGTCACTGATGCCCTCTTAAAATGTCCTGTGCATTTATGATGTTCAATGTGAATCTGCTGTTTTACAGTATACAATGAGCTCTTGATTATCCAGGTTAATGATTGGTATAAGATGCATAAACAATCAGGAAGCACAGATAATTCAGACATTCACTTTCATTTCTTATAATGCTCAAAATTTATGTAAATAAATGTTTTTATTATTTGCACACAGTCCATTATTTTTGGTTTCTTCATAGACTGATTAACAGTTTTCTCTTAGTTAATGTG
The DNA here is from genome assembly GCA_000376725.2 of Ladona fulva. NCBI lineage: Eukaryota > Metazoa > Arthropoda > Insecta > Odonata > Libellulidae > Ladona > Ladona fulva. The sequence continues at coordinate 516,086 of KZ308372.1, forward strand.
GATCATTTTAGTATCAATAATGTCATTGTATTTGTATTACCACTGCTCCATAGAAAAGGAAAACAGGTCCTATTTATATTAGGATGCAAAAAGATATACATTTGCTTTCTTGTGTTTGAATATTTTCAAAGAGAAAACATTAAGTGTCTATGAAATATAGAAACTCATACATTGATATTCTGCGTACTGGATAATCTTACCATGAATTATTGGAAGTTTACTGTACTTAATTTTCAATTTAAATTTCAATTGAAAATTAAAAATGCTTTTTCTATTAATATCATATTCCTGTTGAAATGTTTAGTTTTTTTCCGATTCCATAATGTGTATGCCTTTTTAGTAATTTTATGTGAATTTGTTATAGTAATTTAAGTCTAGCTTGCTTGCTATAAGACTTTTCTTTCCATCTATAGCCAATTTATCTTCTTCAGGCTCAATCATTTATCAGATTAGTTTATGTTTTGATACATTTTGACAAAATAAGGTATGGTAAGTTTATTTTTCATGTGCCACTGAATGATATAATATCCACACAAAAGTGCATTCATTGCTTAGCCATATAACATTTTTATTATTTTCCTGATAAAAAAGTTTAAGAATTAAAACTGTTTCATTTGTATACATTGATTATTTTGTTGAGACTATTTTAGTTATGAAATATTACTATTCTAGTTATAAACTTGAACTATCTTTTGTTGATGTAAAGTTTTAGAGTCAAAACTATTACTTTTATTGCTTGGTTTGATTTTCATCTTTAAGATAGAAGCACACAGCAGTTTAAAATTAGATGAGGAACTTGATTGTGAATGTCTGCATGGAACAATCCATGTGCCAAGATATGTCAAGGTCCTGGAACTACAAACTGGAAAATCATTTTTATCATTATTATTTCATTGTTATAATCATAACAAAATGGCTTTATTATAGATTATTAGAGAATTATATTCTTATAAATTATCCTCTTGGGAAAGTTATGAATTCATTTTATTATTATTCAAGTTTGATTATGAATGTTTTCCAAGTTTTTAAGAATTTATCTATCATGCCTTCATCTATAGTCTCATGAGTAGTTTATGTTTTTTATGAGTCTGTGTTATTTGTAAATTTTAGCTCATGATAACCTTGATGATTAGTTCATTTTGAGCCTCAAAGTTCTACTCCACTTAAATTTTATGTTTTTTGCAAAAACTATACAATGTAATTGGTTTTTTCAAATGACCTGATTTTTATCAGCTGCCACACAATAAATTTTATGCATAATTTTATGATTTAATATGTATTTATTATTCCAGGAAACCCAGTTGTAAATAATTCTGGCAATAACTTAACCAATCAGAGTGGGATTTTGCTAAGCAATAACCTTCAGAATGAAACCAAGAAAGAAGTGAAGATTGAGAATCTCAACAGGTCCCCTGAAACTTCCCCTGCTGTTTCAAGATAGATATACTTTAAATGAAAGTAATTATGATTTTCATTTTGTCCATTGGCTCTGTGTATTATTGATGTTCCTGGTTGGATCTGAGGAATATGTGTACCTTAATGCATTAACCTTTTCACCATCAAAGACCTACTTGGGCTGTGATTTCGTCAAGAATAGTTTTCTTTTCCATTGAGGAAATCATTTAAAATAGATTTTTCTTAATATAGATTTTTCTAAATATAGATTTTTCTAAATATAGATTTTTCTTTCAGTGCAGGGGTGCTATGCCCTATCTTTCCGATATGCACGGAATTGGGTTTTGATCGGAATTTTCGGCCATCTTGGCAGATTTTACGACTGGAATCTCATTTGGTATGCTCTAACTCAGAATTCCGATTATGGAACGGAATTAAATTCCGTTTGTACCGGAATTATTCTCACCTACAAAAAGTAGGTGGAATCTAGCATGTAAACAACAAACTGGTGTGTTTACAGATCTGGTTCAGTCAATTCTAAATTATTTACATTGGTCATATTATAAACTATATCAATATTACATAAACTAATCAACTTTACTATCTTTACTCTCTATTTTATTTCTACATTTCATTCCACTTTCATTCCAATGCCTTCAGATGGTATTTAAAGTTGAAATTTCTGTCGTTATTTACTTAAAGCAGCGTGGCTTTGATTGTATTCATGTAATATTTAAAGCTTTTCCAAGTATTCGTTAGTAATATTAAACTCAGAAGCTACTTTATGTTTTTAAAGGAAATGGACCAAAGAATTTAATTGACCTGGATTTGAACTTTTATCATACGTGAAGATGTTAAGAATAGCAGGGTTGGATTTTAGGAAATCCTATTTTTTTAAACTTAAAAGGCCAGAATTAGTTGTATTGTTTGATATTAAGTTTTTGACAATGCAGACAGCTAAATAACTTATTTAAGGCTGAATTTAGTAAGATTAGTATCTGACTCTCAATTTTATCTCCAAAGAAGTCCATTTTCTCATGTTTCCAAATTAATTTAAATTAATTACAGTAGCAATAAAATTCTACATTCTTAATTATGATAGAACAACTACAATATGTGAAATATTGTATAAAATGTCCTCTCTATGTAGAAATATAAAATTACTTGTCTATCTGTAATGGTCTGTGATTGCTCATGAAGACTATTTTTTGTATTTTCAAAGCATTATAGTGGAGAGTGAATATGAGAATTTATTAGATAAAAAATACCTAATGAAGTATGTGAAAAGATAATTTTTATATCGTCATCAAAGTTTTATCGAGCTGGTTTTTATCGTCATGATTTTTATAATTCTACTCAGTTGTTTTGAATTCTAAGCATACATTACTCTTTAAATAAGCGTGAAGAAGATTATGCATTAAGGTTCCCATTCTCCTTGGTGCCTACATATAATTTAAAACTATCACACCTATACATTCCAAAATGATTGTACTAAAATGCTGAACCTCTTGCCATACTGATGATTTATCATTTTGTGCGTTAATATATCCAGTTTTATAAATATCTCATACAATCAATCATTATTCTGTCATTCAATACTGAAATGAAAATTTATATATGTATGAATAAAAAGTAACTTAATGTTCTCCGACAATTACATTTCAGTATGATCTGCTTTATTCAAGATGACTTAAATCAATTCCCTGTTCCTTGAATTCTTGTGATTAAAATGTCATTTGATGAAGTATTGATGTATGAAATAAATTAATTTTATGCTGTAAATAAATTTCTGCTGAAAATCCTCTTCGTATATATCTTGGATACATTTTCTGTGACCCGAAATAGAAATCAATATCCACTACTGTAACATTTCTTGTTTGTAAATATGACTCACTTCTTCTGAATGGCCTGGAGCATGTAAATGTTTTAAGAAAGAAATAACTTAGAGATTCAATTTTAATTTTTACTCTGTGTATTAAAAGTAGCATACGATACTATAGTTCCTTCCCAGATCAATAATTGAAATCAGAAAAGTTTGTCTAAGCTGTGATTTATAGCCAAAAGAAGAATATTTCAAAAATTTCTCAAAAAAATGAAGATGGAACTCTTATGAATCAAGTACTTCAAATGTATGTGATACATCTTCATTATCATGTACTTGAAACGTTCTTCCTGGCTGTGAGATCTCAACTTTTGTTCATAGAATATAATCATATTGAACATCTCTAATGTCATTTTACCTTCAGAACATTAAGTACATCTTTTCTGATTGTTTTGTTTTCAGTTTCTTTATTTAATTACGTTATGTATCATATTCGTTCATAGTTGCCATATCTCCTTGCTGCATTTTGATGTAAAGGTTTTTTGTATTGTGGTCTTTACTATCAACAAATATGATGACCTGGTTCAGAAAACCATTTTGTTAAACTTATTCAAAGCAAATGATCAACTCTTATACATCAGTGTATATATAACTGTAACATAGCTATACATATCAGATTTGAAATAAAATCAAAGATAATTTTAAAAATTTTAGAGTTATTATTAACAGGAGCTTAGTATTAGAATAAAACGTTAATGTGTGAATTCATATTTGTTATGAAAACGTTCAACTAAAGACTTCACATTAATTTTCACCATTTATAGGCTATGGTTTTATAATTGATATTTTTCTGATTTAAATGGTGGATATTTACTTGTAAGAAGGTATCAAAAAACTTCCATACTTGAATTTTTTTGGGATTGATTTCATTCAGCAGTAGATTCTTCAGTTATCATTTTTTTAACCTAGAAACTTATGTTCTTCAAGTGATCATTTGTTTTCTTTCAAGACCTCAGGCTAGGTATAATGTTGAAGCTGTATTTTAAAAGCATTCAACCAAACGTCATTACAATCAGTGGCAGAGGTGGGAAACTGGCATTTTCTCCTGTTCAATGTGTACTTTTTGTCCCTTCGTGGAACATTCACCTTTCTATGATATAGTTTACTGGTCTTCTTTATCACACCGACAGAGAACACTAAAGAAAATATATTAAACTAAGATTAATTGAGTAGTTGAATTAGTTTTCCTTCAAGCGGTTTGATTCTTAACTATTTAAATGTAGGTATTTCGCCATACAAATTCGGCTTAATTATTCCATATTCGGTATAGTGTTTTCTTATGAGGTTGAATGGTACATACGTAAACGGTTTTTCGGTAAAAAGAAGTTCCCCGCTTTCGATCTATTGCATATTTCTTAATAATTTCTCATTATAATGAGAAATTATACGTGCACGAATGAGTACGAGTACTCATCCGTGCACGTATTCTTGGACTTATTATTATATTAAATAACAAATTCTTTTCAAGTTTCGAGGGGGCAATTTCGTATCAGCTTTTATAACTACACCATTTGTTATACACATAGTAAAAACGTAGTAATAATTAGATAGCTTTCCCTTTTCAACTGAGGTTACAGCTGTAAAATTACGATCAGGATTATTGAGATTAAACAGGATTTTCTTATATCAATAACAGTATGTCTCTGGTGCTATTTTAAAGAAGGTAACGAAACCTTCCAGAATGTACAGGCGACATTAAAATGTGAGCATCTGTATTGTGAGACGATTTATTAGACTTCTTTGAATATTTATTTTCTTTTGCGGTACGATGAAAGGTAAAAAACTTCCCTATATATTGGTCTGGTTATCTTGTATTACGAGTTTCATTCCATCACTGCTATTCTTTTTGTGCCGATTCTTTGTTATTACTAAAAATTGTGTAAAATTTTACAGCTCTAGTGCATAAACTTCCGATAATCTTCCACAGTTAAACGTTTTCTATAAATTCGGAAAATCGAACTATATTCTCCTTATAGATAACGAGCGCATTTCTGTCTTTTTCCGCAAAATTGATTCGCTTCTGTTGATAATTCATCATCGCGTTTTCATCCAGCGATTCGGGCTTGGAATTTTTCTCGAATCATTAGTAGAGCACCCAAACATTTATTCTTCTACACATCGAGTCTGAATTCTCTTCAGATAGGTCGGAAACAGGAATTCCAGGAATTCTACCTCGCTTGTGTTTACCTCGTCCTGAATCCGAATTAAACGTAAGAGCAAAATATTACACGTAATCAAATTCAGGTTTTTATCTAAGAACAATATCTATATACATATATATTTGCTGTAAAACGTTTAGCTCGTTTTTCATATTCAATCCATATATTTGTAAATTCGTATCAATCGAATCAATAAGAGAGGAACATTGGAAACAGTGCAAACGTTTGAAAAGTGCGAAATATTGCAACGCAGCATTTCCGGTTCCGGATTGGCGGGACTTCTCCGACTTTAACTCCAAGGTTTCCGCACGTTCTGCGTTCTGCACAGTTGAAAGAAAGCCGGTGTTAGTACTGGGAAGCTGGTGGAGTATTTCTTCTCACGTAATTGAGTAACAGTCAAAATTTTGAAAAAAATCATGAGTATTATTTGCTCAAATATGGATAGTACTCTACGCTACGCTAAATTGTCTAAAAATGCTCACAATCTTTACAAAGGTTCGAAGGAAGCTGCAGGTTTCGATTTGAAGAGGTAAGTTGTTAATTTTGGCGGGATCTATGTACCGATTGATGAGAAGACTGTTTATAGATAGATAAGACTATCGAGACTGGTTTTTCTCTAAAAATTTCCGTGAAAAAACATTCTATTTTAGCGCTTACGACTACGTAATACCTGCAAGAGGAAGAACTTTAGTGAAAACAGATCTTCAAATTGAATTACCTCGTGGTTGTTACGGTCGAGTCGCACCCCGATCGGGACTAGCTTTAAAGCATGGAATTGACGTTGGAGGTAAGTAGCCTTTTTGGAAATAACTGCCGTGAATTTATTGTATTTTAATGTCTTTAAAGCAATTGTAAGAGTTAACGTTATTAAGATGTTTTGGTGCTCAGATCGACGGAAGAAAAAATTCTTGAAAACTTCTCTCGGAATGATTTAATCATTGCTTTCAAGAATCATTCACCGTATACCTCATTAACCTTATCTTGCTAAGAATCGGGAGAAATGAAATTTAAGTAATGAAAGAATATAGCTTTTAATGGAAACAAATTCTTTTGATTGGATCTTGAGAGCTAATATTGTGTAGTATCCGTGGTTATCCTGTAAACATATGATCAAGAATTGCGCGTAAGGTTCACTATGGTTCATTATTATCTAAGGAAGTAATTGCAGATTTCTAACTTATCGCATCAGAAATGAATTTTTGATTGTGATAGATTTTAATAAAGTATACTCTTTCTAGCTGGTGTAATTGATGCGGATTACAGAGGAAATGTTGGAGTAGTTATGTTCAACAATTCGGACGAACCATTCGTAATCGCATCTGGTGACCGTGTGGCTCAGTTGATCTGTGAATTAATTTTAAATCCTGAAGTGGAAGAAGTGAAAGAACTGAATGAAACAGAAAGAGGTCAGAATGGATTTGGCTCGTCGGGTAAAAATTGAACTAGAATATCGGTAATAATGTTCTTAGTCATTAATAAATATTGGATTTGCCCTTTATTCTGTGAATAAGAGTTAGCATAATTTAGAAAGGTCAAGGTGGATTCTGATGAAAACATTGCGCTGAAAATTTGAAAAAACTTTATTCTCAGACATATTGTTTGCAAAATATTGAGATAAAGTGAAACATTAGTGCTGCTATCACATTTTTGATGATAAGCCTGTGAATGGAGTCGTAGATTTCACCAAAGGACGAATTTCATTGAATTTTGGGTGGTTTTTGTCCATCATAAATTTAAATAGAACAGATTCTGTAGTAGTAATGAAGCATCCAATTTGTTTAAGTCTCTGTAAAGGAAAGTTATGTGGTAATTGAAAGTTAAGTGACCTTAGTAATTGTTTATGAAACTTGTCAAATCATTATTACTTCAAATGCTAATAAACGATCCTCTTGAGATCTGGACACAGTTGCATCTGCTACGACATGAACCTGATATCCACTAGAACGCAAATCAATAGCAGTCTGTTCAATGCAGATGTGTGCCTGAAGACAAAATTTGAAAGTACATAAATACAGGTCATTGGTATCTAAATCAGCATTCATCTGTAAGTTCTTACTTAAGAGGGGAAAGACTTCAAAATTTGCCATCTATGGCAGAAGTGGAATTATAATGTACATTAATTTTTACCTATTGGTAAGTTCACACACCCTTAGGATCCCAACAACCTCTATCTCCATTAATTTTTGACAACCCTTTCATAATGTTGTCCTACTGCTTAAGGCTGTCTTCCTATTTAATTTTCCTTGCTTAAGTGATTTCAGCAATGTATCCACTGTTTGACTCTTAACTTTTACTGCTTATTTTATTGACTCATTTGAAAGCCTTGCACATCATTGTCAACTACTCTTCATTCCAGAGTAACAATTTTAGTGGCTATTTTTATTCTAAAACCTTTGTTACTTGTATGAAAGCCCTTTCAGTTACTACTATCCCAATTTTTAAGTTTGTACTCCCTAGGAAGAATGCTACCCAGCTTTGAGAATTTTCATTCTTATTTTATCTAGTCTAATTGACAGCTTAGCCACTCATTGTTTTAATTACAGTGTAGGCATTTCTGCTGTTTGTTTTCACCTCAAGATCTCCTAGCATATGATTTAGTACACAGACTAGTTACACATCCTTTGGGTTGTACAAGATGCTTTGTTTTTTTAAATCTTAACTATCACACCATCGACTTTAAAACATATCATTATATCTTCCTTAGCTTCTTTCACGGTTTACTCTGCATAAATGTTTATTAGGCTCCTGGCATAGCACGTTTATATCTATTCATTATTAGCATGGCTGGCAATCTACCAGAGGGGGCCCTGATTAAGTGTACCTATGCCTTTTGTGTATTGTTTTTATGTAAGTGTAATAAAAGATTACCCTTCTGCAATGGGGCCTCCAGAAAGTGGCAGCTCTGATGCTAGGCATCTGGGAAACCACCATCTTCACTGGCCCTGCTACCATACAGATTCCTATAAATTATTCTGATTTCCTGTTTGATAAATGTACTAATTTTGCAACAGCTGCAATCTGAATCTAATTAAGGTTCTTTGATGTAACCATTACCTTTGGCCATTACACTCTTAAAAGCCTTAAAAATAAATTAACATTTAATAAGATTTTCTTTAAATTTACTTATCACCCTAATTGTATGCTTACTTTCTTGACTCTTTCTCCAAGTATACTTGTACCTATAATATTCTCCTTAAGAGCATTAGTATTTCCACGACTTTAGGAGTTGAAATGTTGAGATTATATTCTTTTGTTTATTAGAAATTCCCAGTATATTTTATGGTGCTAATAGTTAGTGTAATTTGAGGCAAGCCTATATTATACTACAGATTTTATAACTATCTAGTAAATATGTAAGCTTTAGAGTGGAAATCTTCTAAAATATTAAACCAATTTATCAAAAGTAAACTTTTAATAGGAATGTTAAGTAAGAATTTGCCTTAGTTAATGAAGTTGTCTTCACAAGTATAAAGATAAATTGAAGTAATGTAGGACTTGATTGGATGACTTTTCCTTTATAATTACCCTGAATCATTAATAATGTTTTATTAAAAAATCAATGTGACTATTCTCATAAATGACTAGTTTTCATATCATTTTTCAAATAAGGGATATATTTAGTTGATATTGAATGTCTCAACTTTAAAAACATTACTGTAGTAACTCAAATTAATATGCAGGCATACTGTTAGCATTTGTAACTAAAGGAGAATTTATTGAAGAATAATTAATTTCTACACTCGTATGGTAATATTTAGACCCGTCTGTGATTGGTCTTCTGTCTGAAAAAGAATGAGTATTTCTTTGGCAAAACTGCTGAAATGAGGAGTATTTGTAATGAGAATGTCACTTCAATAGCCAATGTAATTCTCATGATATAAGCTAAACATTTTCTAACTTTAAAGATAAATTCTGAATAAAGAGTACCTAGCAATATTTTATCAAAAAAAGTTTCATGAATAATGTTCAGAGCTGTTGACAACATAGTTCACGATTAAATGAAAATATTTATTGCTGGGAGTCCAGAACACCACCCAGACAAAGCATAATTGCTGGTAAAATGCTAGTCAAAATTTTAGAGCATAATGCCAATGTTACTGGGATTTTGCTCTGAACTCTGTCTTAACGTTTTAATGGTATATTGTAACCAAAAAAAGCCATAAAGATAATTGGCAAAACTTGAGGCGATGTTAAGAGCATGTTAAATAGAGGAGGCAGCTTTTGTAGCAAGATGAGTCGAAAATATCCATTGGCAACTTGAGTTGATTGTAAATTACCTCCAGTCCAAAGAGGACAACGCATTTTGCTTCACCATTGCAATGTCTCTGCATGGAATCAATCACCTCTGGTATCATCATACTGAATTTGGTCTTTGAAAACACCTCAGCGTGACCGATGTTTAACTCGTTAACTGTGTGTCCGAGTGCTTTAGGATACTGTTCCGTCACTACCAGAGGTATACCAAGAATTCTAGAAGTTTCCACCTAAAATTTGAAATAATATTGCGCTATGTCCCCCAGTTAAATAACAGTTTCATTAATTTATATCAAGTATGCACGAATAAATAGTCTTGAAAGGTGGAATAATAATCAGTTAAGCTCTGAAAATACTTTCATGTATTCCTTAAACGTACGTTTCAGTTAATGCATACCAATTTATTAGCGGATGTAATCATTTCATTGAAGTATAGCGCAACGTTCCGAAATTTCTCCTGTATGTCGCACATAAAAAATATAGTTTGTTTATCAGGAAGAGAGCCATTCTTGATTGCTTCCACAGCAGGTAAGTCGGCCATGTCTGCTATTTCGCCGTTCATTGCCTCATGGGATTTTTCAATATGTCTGCGCCCTGGAATTTAGGATCGATGCTGCACGCGCATCGCTTTGCAGCACAGGAGCGCGGTAGTCGGAGACGAGGTGTCATAGAAGACGTGTGGTTGTTATTATGCTGCGTTACTTCGTGGTTAAGTTTTCGAGAATGCCAATCATTCTTGAGGCATAAGGAAGAGCAATTTTTCGTTCGGAAACGAAACCTTAACGCTAAATTTGAGCATGGTTTTTGTTTAATTGTCTTGTAGGTTTATTGTTTTTAAAGACTCAACCTAATTTGTAAGGTTTTCAGGAAGCGAAGTTTTTAGTATAGGTTGAACATTTATGGCCTGTGCTCCCTGTCTTTAACCTAGAAGCACAGAATTATTGGGACAATGGACCCTTCAAGGAAACAGCTTATCTCCATTCTGCCTCAGTCATCTGAATGCTCATATGACCCTTATTATTGGTAAGTTTTTGTTTGTTTTTATTTAAAAAAATTTATTGCAATTTTGATATATTTAGTGTTTTAAAGATTGAAGTAACGGAAAACCGTCAACATTTATCGTAAAAGATTATTCATCAGCTGTTGGTCGCATCCTGTCACCAGTGAAAGCGTAGATCTGTTAATTATGGTTATTAAACGCTAGTCGATGAATCCTTTTCTTCCCGCCCACCCCCAACTCTAACCCACCATCTGTTTGGATTCTGCAACGCTATCGATCTCATGCTACCGGCAGTTACCGGACCGCACGACGCAGGTTGAAAGTTGGTAGCTGCACGCATGGCGTGTCCCTTAACTTTCTTAAGATCTCAAGTTTTTATTTAAGTACGTCCGCATCGCATGATTTGGACGCGCTAAATTTTTAATCTTTTAGCTAGGCAGAAAAATAATTCGTGCTTTAAAGATCTTTTGTTTACTAGCGTAAAACGCATTATTAGTCGATTAAAGTCTTTTCAGAGCAGATTTAGGTAACTATTTTCTTTAAGATAGTCGTATATAGTGTGCTGATATGTTATTGTTCTCCATTAAAGGCTTTCAGCTCTCCTTTTTTCTCATTCCTAAAGCATGCGTTTTATTTTGCGATTGATTTGATCATATTTGTAGCAATCACTCGCATACATACATACGCAGAGAATTCAACACTATCTTTTTCGTTCTATGAGAGCTTGTTACTGCATAGATCATTCCCTGGCAAACGACCAGCGGGTTGTTTCTATACCACGTCGGGGAAAAAATTATAATTCTGTACTGCAGACAATTTCAATTGATGGTGTTAATCATAGACCAGTCGATATAATCGTTAAAGAAGCAAGTGCGGCGACGCTAGGGTTTTTTCTTTTTGCTAGCAATGTTTTTTATCGACGGTAATTTCAACTTGATGTACTGCTTTATTGGCTGGTTTTGATTAAGATCGTATTTCATATCGACTTCCGCTGAGATGTTTTGGAAATTGATGTACTCCTTAGATTTACAGACAGGAAAAACGTTCTCTGGTGAATGGCTGAGTGACCTTGCCGTGTGTTTTATGGTTTTTAATATCGACGTGATTCTTCCTATCACCAAGAAAAGACTTTCTCGGATGTATTTCAAGGTCTTCGAAAATGCATGTAAAAGAAGAGTTCTAAAATACATTTTAAATTTTCCTTTTAGGTTTCGTATTGTTAATAATTTATTTTTATCCATACTACTGCTAAATTGCTTATCATCTCCATATCTCTTGTATTTGTCCCTTATTTTCATGATATCAACGTTTAGGCTTCGCAGTTGGTGTGCGGTGCAATTCATAGCGCCTTTGAATAAAACTAATGCAAAGTACGTTAGGAGGTTTATTGGAAATATACGGCTAAATAATTAAGCAATAAATTGTAGAATACGAAGCGCGCAGTGTAACATTACGCTACCGTTATATTTGAGGTGGTAGTGTCATTTTCCTTTTGTAGCATCATCAGTATGTTATGAAGTAATTAATATGAGGGTTGGAAAACCTCCTTTGCTTGGCTCAAATTTGAGATTATTTCTACGTTGGATTTTGATCCACATCGTCAGAATTCGAAGTTTTACTTTTATAATTTATTTAAAAAAATTAAATTCTCCTACCAGTGGAATTGTTACCGCTGATGGGAAAGAATTCTGCGGAAAAAAATCAAACTGGCTCCAACGCTCAAATATTCTCCCGTATACTGCCGAAATAAATTCTTTCTGCATTTTCACTTCATATACACTCGTATTAAAGCGGTTGGAGTTAAGATTTCTGGGTCGTAATATGTAAGATATCGACTATACGGAATAAAAATGGAAACTCAAAATTTGAAGAGTTTAACACGAATGGGAATAAACAAGGTTGAAGGCCTTATGTTGGTGTGTAAGCAAAAAAATGCTAATTTATTTGGAGGTTAATTTTTATAATTCTTTAGGATATATATTTCGAACTTAATTATTTTACTTAGTCATTAGAATAATTTGACTTGGAGAATTAGGAAAATTTTCGGCTTCATATCATGATGCGGTATTTTACTACGGTATTAAAAAAATTGTATCTTAAAAGCATTTTTAGGTCGATGAAGGAGTCACCTGTCTTTACAACTATGCGTATGTGCTAATAGATCAATTTTCGTGTAATCTTTGACAAAGTTTGTTTTTCTTGCGTATTTTTTATGAAACTTATTAATTTTTCTTATTTCATAAATCAGCTGCTCTTCCATAGTTAATCAGACGTTTCATTTAAAATATTTCCTCTTGAGTCTTTTCCGTATTTGAAATGAAAAGTAGGTTATTCATTCTTTTCTCAGGCGGAGGTGACAATTATTAAACTTCTTCTAAACGCTCATGTATCTTTCCTAAGGAATTGGGCTTCTTCAACGAAGGAAGCAGTGAGATCTTTCTACGAATAAATTTGAGAATGGAAACTGAAGTACCACACTTACTGCAAAAGCCTGAAAGATAAATCAGTCTTTATATTTTATCGGAGTTCATACTCCAAAAGTATGGCTGTACTCAGTATTAAAAAATGAAATTTATTTCCATAATATAAACCTCGATATTTACGTTAAGCGCTGTGTGTGCTTAATTTAATCATATTAGTAGATCCGCGTATTTCATTTGAGTTGTAAAGAAAGAGATTTTGTTGATTCTGTAATGGTGGTTTTTATTTCTTATTTAAGGCTCTTATGATATTCATCTTCAAAAATTAAGTTTCTTTGCGAAAACTTTTTGTTTCTTAAAAAATTACCAAGAATCTTAAACTTACCTCGCTATGACCATTTTAAAAACTGAATTTCTTGTATATGATAACTATTGGATCGACAGCTGTCTTTTATAATACACCTTATCCGGTCCACGAGAAATTCTAAATTGGGCACCATAAAATTAATATTACCAAATGCCACGTCGGAATCGGCATCTCTGAGCACCATAGTCACCGACATTCCGAATTTATTTTCCCAAAAATAATTCTTGGCCACCGACCAGGGTATTGTGCTTTCAGGATCTATTCTGTGTTTGGACGATCAGACCTTGTGGAAAGGTTGAGATTGGAGCGTAGGTATTGGGTGGCTACTGGGGATGCTCTTTTGGTCCTTATTGGGCGAGGGAGGTTTTCTAAAGATCATTTTAGCTTAGGATTCGAGCCTATATGGTGATATTGGCTGGAAATATTTTATATAGATTTATACTGTAGTCCTCATTAACTGTGGAATTGTTGGTACGATTTTGTTTTTAACGAGTTAGGTAAAATTTTCCTTCAAAGTCTTTAAATAGACAGTCAAGACGCAAAGAGAAATCCTCAATAAAATCTTTATATGGCAATATAATCTTATTTTATTCGCTCCTCAGGTTACAACCGCTCCTTGTGAAAGTTTGCATTTACATCTTCCAAGCTGCAACCATTTCTTAATGGTGCACGTTTTATTCTTTTGATTGCTTATTGTCAAATTGTTTTATCATATCAATTTCTCCATCTCTCGGGCCGCTTTCCTGAAAAGTAATGAAATTCTATTGGATAAGATTTCAACATCATATTGGAGAGATGGAGAAACTTAACTACGATAAAGATTTTACGTGGTATGTTTGGGCAGGTAAAGTATATAAGTAAACTTAATTGTAGAGTATGTTTTAAAAATGATCGCTCTTAATCAATTGGATTACTTAGGTCTCTAATAAATAAAACGTTTACGTAATTCTTAAAGTTGAGAGGTGGGGGGAAGGTGAGAGGAAGGTCGTGTCCACGGAGGATTGGAACATTCTCGAATGGAAACACAAAATATCTCGGTACTGTGCGTTTACCATACTTAGTAAGCGATATATCAGCACTTCTTGAAATTGCAAAAAAATTATTATATTAATAATATAATGATTCCTTCGGCAAAATAAATGCGAAATAAATGATATTCCTTTCCTCTGTCTCCTGAATGTTTCCGAAAATTTTGGCCAAATGAAATTCAAAGGACGTATTTCGAAGTCAATGGTATTTTATTTTGAGCTGTTAGTGGTCTTTTTACTCATTACAGACTTGTGAAAACAAATTGATAACAGAACAACAAATAGGAATTCTACTTATAATATTTTTTATTATTGGGGTACTTCTTTGAAAGATTTGATAATTAAAGTGCGTCAACTTCAATTCATTTTCCTTTATCTTTCAATCAAAACTCCGACAGTAACGTTTCGCGTTTACCTATACTACGGCAATCAAAATATAGCTGGGGATCACGGATAGCTAAGAGGGTAGTGTGTTCGCCTTAGGCGAAATGGGTTCTAGGTTCGATTCCCAGTGAATTCCCATAAGTGCGAAATGGAAAGCACTTTTAACAATATACACACGCGTAGCCGAAATATCACCACGGTATCAATGTGCAGTGTTAATAAATACTGAATTTTTTCTCCGCAAAATTCATTAATGCCAAAAGTGACGGCGAATAAATATTTCAATGTCGTGTTTGTGTGTAAATCTTTGTGGCACTCAATGATATTCTCATTACGTAACCTTCGCATTGTTTTTACCTCTTGCATGGTCCATTTAAATGATCTAACGCTCACCTCTTCGATACTTCTTGTGCTTAGAAGTTAATGGATTGGTTCCTTTATTGGTGCTCCGAAGTTTCGTTTAACAATTGAGATCCCGTAAAATGCGTCCAACGAGAACACTTTGTACTCCGCTTCATCTCTCCGTTTAATTTTTTCCAGTGGTTATCCTTTCATGTGAGGTAAAATATTTTTTTTTCGGATCAATAGTATCAGTTTTATGAGCGTATGCCTCTTTAATCCGTTCGAGTTGAAAGACGGCTCATGCGTTAATTCGTAGATCGCAAAAAAGTTGATTTTCCTCTTCGATTCTCGGGTTCAGGTTTGCGCCTATTTCTCAAAAAGATCAATACTTTGCATTGAAGCTTGGACAGTGGAGTACAGCGCGAATTAAGCGTAGCTCAACGGAGTTAGTATCCGAATGGAGATGTGTAACTACTTCTACGCGGTGTTTTCCAGGTCGTCGGTTTATCGATTTTTCAGTTTAAAATTCTATTTAAGTTTTTCACGCCGTGCGAATTTACACCTCAGAGAACGATGCTTGTAGTCGTTAGACTTGAAGCCTCCTTTTATGTCGTTCGATGATTAGAGCTCTCTTTGCGACTTATATTAACTTTTTCCTACGACAATAATTCTCTTTTACAAGAAACGGACAAATTTTACAAGACGGAGCGCCACATCTGAGGTTCTAATTCCCAATTTCTATGCAAGTTTTACAATCTGATTTCTTATAAAAAAATTTCGAACCTGTTATAAATAGGTGATAACTGGAACAGCTCGATGTTTGTGAGGCTTATGTTAGCTTTAAACATATGCTAGCGACGCAGGCGACTATTTAGTGAGTTAGCTATAGATAAGGCGACTTATCTGAATCAGCGTTTTCCATTCTTAAGCCTCTCGCGATTCGATCGCAATCAGGCGACATCAGTTGTGTCTCTTGCAACTTGCGCTTATGTGCACAACTAAGGTTTTTTTTATAGCGCTCTGTGAAGTTCAATCCTAACAACTTTGACCAATTAAATTTGCGCAATAAACTTCAATTCGTCCATAATTCATTTTATAGGATGTCGTTATATTTTACGGTGGCATCCTGCGTTTAACATACCTCCAACAACGTTTTCTGTCTGTTTAACTGTAAGATTCGTTTTTCAATGACTGATAAACCCATGTATGCCTGAGAAAACATCACGTTCTTTCATCTTTTCTTTTTACTTTAAGAATTCGTTCCCGATTATTAGTAAGTATGATTTTTATTAAATTATGATGCAATTTTAAATATACCTATACCTTAAATTTAGTTTCTTATAAGAAAAATTGTTACGAAATTTTACCAATTAATTCCTCTTGTTAATATCGATTAATATTTTCTGAAAAGATACGAATTCAAGTTTCGTTTTATTATTTGATATAGCTTAATGCTGGAAAGGAATCCAGGCATAAACCTACGTTTCGTTGCAAGCTTGCAGCTCAAGTGGCGCTGGTGAAATTTGCATAGCCATAGCGGCGTCTTAACTTAGTATTTGCGTCTGTGGACGTCACCAAATGGCTCACCCAAACGCACGGCTTAAAAACAGTCAAGTGAAATAAAAATAAGAAGACTGAAAATATTCACGCTTAATACTTGAGACGCTTCCGAGGGGAGATTACATATTCCTGATTTGGGGATTCCTGATGAGGGAGACTCATATTCCTGATTGCGTTTGGTTCTCACACTCAGAGTAGGATCGATTCAACGCCGACTCCTCCGTTTTTCTTCAGTCCACTCCGATCCGACTCCACAAAATTAAATTTACGAAAGAGATTTATCTAAGAAAAAACTCAGGATACGAGGCAAATATGTGCAAAATAGTGCAACTTACGCTGTATCACTAAAATATGCACTGAAAATTTGCACCGGAAAAGAATGGCATCAATTTGATCCTCTTTCGTTGTTGCCCTCAAATCTGTCGAAGGGAGTCAGTAAATTTTGTCCCTCCCCGACTCCTTGCAAAATCGACCCGAACTCGACACCCAAGCCCTACTCAAACTTAATAAAACACGTCTGTGATAAATGTTTGCAGTGAAGCCAAGCTGGGACTTTTCCCGATCTCCTTATTAGTGCGTTAGCAATGTCATGTCAAAAATTCAAATTACATTGACCTCTAACAATCCCCTGGTGTCTAACCTATTTATTCAAACGTTCCAGTCGAACCTCTTCGCAACGCAAACTTATTGACTCTTATATTTGGAGTAATTATTGAAGATATTCCGCCGTCGCATCGAGTTTTTATTCGTCTCTTTCCGAGGTATGCGCCTGAATTACGTCTGAAATTGAATGGTTCATCGCAACACTATATAGCTGTATCTATGGAATTGTATATTCTGGTTTATCTTTATCTTACAAATTGAAAATCGCCAAAATAATTAGTATCTCCTTTCTGTGGGAGGCGAAAAATCTTTAGCCATGAGAATGATCATCGTAAGAAAGTCATTGCAACAAACGTTAATGTAGCTATTTTTATAAATTATCTGCAAATAATTCGCAGCATTTAAAAACTCAGCACTAGTAATGTGGAAGACGTTCAAGAGTTATAATTAGAAACTTAAATTCTCATTGAGATGAGTATATAGTTAATTATCAAAGTAATTAGGGAAAATTCTTCTTTCAAATGATACTCCTGGTACTCGTAAAATTTGTTAGAATCAGGCGAATAAGTGACTCCATAGAGATAGTACCAATCCGCATTTCAGTATTACAAATTAAATGAAATTAAGAAGAATTTAGAATGTTAATTTTGTTATGTACAGGAGAATCATTGGGTGTAGAATAAAAGTGGAAAATATTTAGTTAAATTTTAAAAATTTCTTACGTAGTATAATTTATTAGTGAGTGGTAATCAAATAATTATCCCTGTATTTTCACCGCTTCAAATTATTAGAACTAAAATTTCACGACTTGAATAATTTTTATTTTCGTAAATCGAACTCAGCAAGCTGGACGAAAATATTAGCTGAAAAAGCAAAATTTTGTTTCATCTCTAAAAATTGTAACCTTTTTTAATCAAGATAATCACACTCCAGTTATCATTTAATGGTCAATTTGCTGTAAATTGTGAGAAAATCGCATGACAGAGAATTAAAATCAATTTTAAGCTCATCGTACCTACTTTCTTTTATTCATTATCTGCATTTTTTATACTTAAAATAATACATTAGTCTTGGCATAGGACCTCTGCCACCGATGCCAACGATGACAAAACCTTGAGATTCTGTTTTTCAGGGAGTGTAGGAGGAAAGCTTGAATATTTGGTGTCATTGTTTTCCTAATTCTTTTAGCAGATGAAAAGTGTTCTCCCTGACTGTCTGTTCTGTAATATATCTTCTTAGACGTAAATGTATTCGGTAATAAATGGGGACACTAATGATAACAGATGGGAAAGTGCTTTTATATTAAAGGAAGAACTCAATACATAACTTATTTCTCGTTCGAGAAATCTTTATAATTATATTTTATATTGAACTCAGAAAATCCCTTGAAACGGTTTAATCATAGCTCTTTCGTTTCCGATGAAAATTTTATAATTTAAGGTATTTATATGTATTATGAAGAGTCAATACATAACTCTGATGCATGTACGAAAACTGGTAGATATAAATATAGGTTGAATTCTTTCAGTATTGCTAAAAGTCGACAACTAACGTAATTTCGCACAAACGGGCATCCACCGGGAATTGATCCCGGGACCGTTTCCACAGCCAGCGCTTAGCTATCCGGAAGTCCATGAGTTCTTTCCCAATTACCGTATTTCAGTCTCTTGGCCGTTCTAATTCAGTGAATATATAATTGATTCTTGTTATTTCTTCGAACTTAACATATGGTTGTACTTTTTCTGCACAAATGTTTACCGTTTATTTATTTACTATTGTGTTCTATAAAATGCGCATGCTAGAAAGCATACTCTGTGTTGGTTTCGGACGTTCTAAAATTTTGAAATTGTGTTATTTGTATTAGTATGACCTATACTTCAAGCTCTTTCACAAAATAAAGTTCTGTATTTTAGTTAAATGAATATCTAGGAGGCCTTCAGGATCGATTTTTTAAACCAGATTTCTTGAAATATTATATTAACTTTAAAAAATATTTAACAGCTGGTTTTAACATTTTACATCAAAAGGAAGGAATGAAATTTCCTCAGAAAGGACAGGAAATGAAAATAAATGGTTACCGATATTCCCCAGCTGCTTTATCTTTTGGCGATATTTTCCTTAAAGAGTATGTATTCAACGTCGCCCGAATTCGTACGTCGCTGCATTAAGGAAATATGTTGATAGGGCTATATCACGGTGCCTCTTGAAACGAAAAATCTCGTTGCACCAGGTCTTTCGATTTATTGTTTTATTTCATCCTGAGATTTTACTTTCATTCAAACATTTTCATATTCTATCGAATTATTCGTTGCCGTCAATCGATGTTTGTAGTATAAGGTCGAGCTAACTTTTTTGTGAGAGACGTTTTCTTTAACGTTGACAATGTTTCCCATTTCCTCAGTTTCTATGAAACACCGAAAATGTGGAAACAAACGAATTCGATGAGGTTAAACGCCGCTGAATGATTCTGCGGGTAATAAGAAATCAATATATGGCTCCGGGGGTCCTTCTCTCTACGACCCCTCGGTAATGCAAATTTCCAGTAAGTCATTCACATGTATCAAATCTCAACAGAGTGTATGTGCCTCGCTGAGGTTTGAATCTAAATTTCACCGTCGACATCGGTCAAAGGCCTCCCGGAAAGAATTTGAAGCATCTGCTGCTTATGCAGAATGTATTTGAATGGTATCTTATTTCATCCGTAAGTTTGAGTAATCACGATATGAATTGCAATGAAAAGGGGAATTGCTGTCACAGTTTCATTGCCCTAATTGTGATCTTAATCGGAATGAGTAATTTTAAGTAACAACGTTTCTGAAAAGTTCCCCTCTTTTGTGGTATCATGCTTTAGAATACTACCTGGAAATCCCTCCCAATTTTAATAAGATACAAAATTTGTCTCGCTTTTAAAATGGGTTGAAACAATCTTTTTGACAAAATTTTCAGGAAAGTACGTTAGATTTACTTAAATGTAAGGTGCTGATTTAACAACCTGCTTTGATTCGTACACATGTATGTAGGCTTTGTAGAAATGGCTACGCCCTGCCAAATGATATGTTAAGTAAGGGTTTGAGTACTGAAACAAACGAGGACCTATGAACTCTTATCTTTAAGCCTCTCATCAGACCCCACTTTGGATCTTAGTTTTAGAAGGGTACGGACATCAGAGCTGTGGCTTTGAAGCTAATGAAGGCAGCCTAATTTCCAACTCCTGTGCCTTCACTGACGATAGTGATATTCGTAATGTGTGGTTCATCTCTATCTGGAGTTGAGGGATTTAACCGTAAGCCTCTTATTTTGCAGTGAGGAGAACTTGTGGAAACTATGCGAGCAGGTTAAGGCGCACCACCCTTCGGAGTTGGCGCATTGCCGAGTGGTCTTCGTCTCTAATGAAAAGAGAGTGGTGCCTCTGTGGAGACAAAGATCAGGCAAGGAGGAAGAAAAGCTCGTCATCTGGGTAAGATTCCGGAAACAAATGATACGCATCCTTAATTGTGTAATCAGTCATATTCCTGCATGCAGTTAAGATTTATTTTATTTACTTACCTTAATAAATTCCCCGGGGAATAATGGTATGCAAAGAAACCATCGAATTCTCTGTGAAATTTACTCTTAATATATTATTTATATTATATGCATATAAATTATCAACATTTTGAGGTTCTGCGAAATAGTGAATTACTGTATATACTCGTGCATAGGTCGAGTACCGGCCGAATTTTTACTTAAAATATCCTTTTTTTACGTTTTACGTATCTTGTGTAAAAGTCGGTAGTTTTGAGTCCTAGTTTTTTTCGTAAATTTTAAATACTGTAAAGCTACTTCTAGTGGATTAATTTTAATCATAACGTGCGGACTCAAAAAAAGTATTTTTCAAGAAATAAGGACTAAATAGATATAATCAAATAGAATCGATGGCGAGATTTTGTAGAAGTTTAACTCAAATTCTTTTTATAAGTTACTATAAATGTGATGGTCATCCAGAAAGATTAACCAGTTTCGAAATTGAAACTACACAAATAATCTTCCAGTGATATTTACGTTTGGTGAAACTTATATATTTACATATATTCCCGCATAATCACAGCTGATGTTCACACATTTGGTCATACCGTATCACCAATTTTTAAATTAAAATATAAGTAAATATTATTTATTGAAATAATAATATAATTTTTCGAGTAAATATACCTGTTAAACAGAAACGCACCAATTAAAAATGATTTTGCGAAGTTTTTTTGATTCGAAACGAATAGAACTTTCTGGATGACCCTCATACTTCTCTCGTGTATAGGGCAACTAGATTTTTTTCACTGAAATTTTGTATTTAAATTTCGACCTATACACAAGTATACGGTAAATATTTCATGTCCGGAAATATAATGACCACGTTGTAAATGTTAATTATTTTCTGTGCGTAATTATTCAAATGAATATTGCTGTGCCATATAAATTCAACGATCCTCTACTCAGGGATTTTGTTTGAGATCTCTGCGTGGTTGATCTAGTATTAAAGAACTCCTTTACGGTAAAATCAGAAATTCGACTTCAGTTCGTAAAACTCTAAGGCTCTCTTAGGTCATGAAAAGCTTACATAATTAAGTCTATCAACTTCGGTATATACACTGCAATCGTTGAGATCGGTTGAAATCGAAGTGCGTATTAATTTTTCATAAGATTGAAATCAGACCAGCGTACTCCCCTTATGGGTATTGAACGTCCTAGTATTGAAATTAGTGTTGGTACGTAATAATAACATTGTATGTATAGAAGGTTCCTATGCAAGAACATCTAAAGATTTAGTTGTAAATAGGTGGGTGTCTAGATATTGCAGGTTTTCTAGCCGCATACCGGCCATGCGTCCTGATCATGTAAGCCCTCACTTCTCCTTGCATATCTGCGAACTTTATGATTTCTTCATGAGATCTCGGTTTATCACAAGTACAGACGAGTGGTGGAAACCGAAATCTCTATGAGAGATCTCCAAGCTTCGTTAAGAGAAGTATCTATTGATGGTTTAAGGAAATTCTGCAGGACTTTCCCCAGCATTTTTACATCCTTTTCTCTTCACCGCAGTTGCATTTTAATATTTTTTATGGATGCCTCTGTAAATGTTAATCTTCCGAAAAGAAATCGGGTGGTACTCCATCTCACACACTTCACACGAAAAGTGAGAAAGGATACTTGCACTTTTTCCAAGTAGTTTTCAAAGTACAAATATCTGTTCTCACGTTTTACTGTGTGGATATCTATTTGTTCCTGGCCGTGTTTCCTTTTAGTGTTCTTTGGAAATTGGTGTCATGAACTTCTTAGCGTTAGAGGGGAGTTAATTATTATTCGAGCTATTTGCTGGAAATAATTAGCCAAATTTTGTTTGTATATTTTCTCGCAAAAAGTGAATTCTGATGTTTCTTTTCAATGACGTCTTCTCAATAAGTCTACATGAATCACAAACTCGATAAGCCAAGAAAATTCGTAGCTGACGTTATTAAGAAGAAAACCTGCCTATTGCTTGTAGAGATTTTATGGCAACCATCGAAAATTTTCAGGTTTTATTGTTTGTCATTTTGTAGTATCGAATTTTAAAAAGTATATAAGTACATAAGTAAAGTATGTAGTACATAATTTTGGATCTCCGAAATTGTGTGGTCCTCATAAATACATAATCATCCATTTTTGTGTCATTCCTCGACGTTTTACAATGTGTCCTTCGGACGGATTCTAACAAAACGGTTTTCTCCAAAATTTAATAAACCATATGTGTAAGTGATGAAACTGTTCCCGTTGATATTCATTAATCGGACCAATTAACCCGAAGATACTATAAATTAACAGTTTAGTTTCATTTCACATTACAACGCTACTCGCGTATACAAAGCGGCTTTGATCGATTGCATTTTTTATTTGCGTTTTGTTTCATCGGATAAACCAGATGATAATTTCGGCCACTTGTTTCATCCGATTTGATATTGAAACATACCTTTTATGGCCTTGCCAATATTTGAAAAATCGAGTGAACTTATTATAGTCATTTTAGTTGTATGCTTTTCTCGTCGAAATGTTTTTACTCGATTTTGTAGGAGCGTGTTTTATCGTAGCATAAGTACAGTTTTAGTAATATAGTTTAGTTATAACTGTACTTTTAGTTATAGTTTTTGCGATTGTAAGCAAATGTGTCTTCGTAAAATTTCCTCAGATTCCTTTTACTCCTTATTCGTGGGATTTCATCACGAAACATATTTTCGTAGGTTTATTATCGTCCACATGACTCTACCGGAAAAGTATAAAAAACAAATTGAAATCAGTTCCAGAATCGTAGGTGCTATCCTTGCACTTCCTGCGCCAAAATTATAATTAAGGATAAATAAGGAAAGGGATGAGGGTCCTATTGCACGAAAATTCGCGCGGCTAAGAATAAATATGCATAAATATGTATGTATAATAACATATAAATTAAATATGTATACTAATATAAGAATAATAAGCATAAATATTCATGTCGTTTATGACAAATATTGTTTTTCTTGAAGCGAAAGATGACACCGTTGGTATTCATTTCTTGTGATCATACATCAAATGTGTGAATTCCAGTTGAATTTAATACGTACTTAAGTATGTATAAATATGTGAAGAGTATCTCTCGTTACTCCGAGAATTCTGCACGCTTCTTTAATATTCCAAGTTAATCAATAAAATTCAATCTTATTTTCATATCTACCTTTTTTATTCACATTTCTATTTAGATTTCTTATCCTTAGGATTGCTGTCGCGGAGGATAAGAAATAAGTATTTACTTTTTGCGAGCTTATCTTCGTTCACTTCGACGGGATACTTCATAATATAATATTTCTCTCTTTCTAGTAATTTCTTCAAAGGATGTCTGAGAAATTTTTGTGTAAAAGAATAGTACATAGAATTTCCAATTATCAGGAAACATTTTAGTTCTATCTGATTGCGTATTTTGGAGCAAATCGCGTTATTAATTTCAACCCCTTCCAGAATGTTCTTTCCTCGCAAGCTCTAGAGAAGTTCAAACTCATTATATTTCTCATTTGATTTAACGAGGCCCAAGGTGTTCCACCAACCGGTCAATTTCGTGGTTCAGCGCGAAGGGGCTAAGCGACAAGGTGTCTTATCTTCGGTATGCGTTCCCCTCTCTTGGTGTGATTTTGACGAACCTGCACGTATTCCTCACCTTGCCGTTTGCCGTCGCATCAGGAGTCGAGATGACGGCTAATCTTAACCTCGTGGAGTCACGGATGATTATAACTCTTCTCGAATGACACCTGTTTCTAGGACATATCTGGAATGAACCTTTTAAATTAGGCTGTATGCCAGATTCATTCGGTCCATGTCATCGAAATTTTACTGAGATTTCACCAGGATCGGTTTAATTTTGGCTCCAAAGCGTTTTCGTGTCAGAGGAGAAGTATATTTATCGAATGATATTTTCATGTCTCCATTTAATGGGACATAAATATTCCTTTGATTCTGTATCAAAAATGTTGCCAACCCCTCTTTTAGATGCAAAATGTTAACAAATCAAGCTGTTGTTTTTCTCGCTATCTGATAAGTAACGGTGTAGAATACTTTGAGAGTATTTCAAAGTTAGCGTTGTTTTGGTAAAAATCTATTGCGTTCTAAACGCAACGTAGAAATTTAATAAAATATTCTTCTCTGGTAGTGCCATAGATTTAGTAATTATCTTACGTTTATTTGTCAATTATTTAATTCTTGACGAACGAATTTCAATTGGTTTGCATCCGTTATTCAACAGGTGAAGGTTTAACCTTATGAAAACTATCCAAACGTAATTTCACTTATCCTCATGTAGCTCGACATTAAAAATTGAGATTTATGTTTATTTTTTTGTTACATACGAAAAGTATTTGTTCCACATAATGCAGGAAGTCGCAGAATGTTGATTGCCAAATGGCTTCCGGAATAACCAAGTATTGAACAGGATGCGCCATTCAGAAGTGACTGAGAATCTTCAGGAGAACTCTAGTTGAGGAAATTCTGCTTTTCACCTTTTAAGTAGATGTTATTTTCATTGAGAAAGCCGTTTTCTCTTCATTAAGGAATGTCTATAATTTAATATCGCCGTAGATCTTGAAATGAGGCTTTTCACTTATGCTGAAATTGAAAATTATTTATTTCGTGTTATCAGTCGTAATTGTTGAAATTTCTGCGATGGAGAATCGAAGCTGCATGTCTAAAAAGGGCTGCACTCTTTGCGTTCATAATCACTTTGAAAAACCCAGTGGCGTGGTGTTAGGTTATCACATGCGGAACCTTGTGTATGGCTTTTCTTTTGTTGGTGTAAGCATTTTTAAAACGATCTGTGCTCGAAAATAGGAGTACGTCCGCGGAAAACATTTACATCCGCGGAACCTTCCATTTTAGCGATGAGAAGAAAGTTCGGAAACTTTTATCTCGTTTTTCTCATTCTGCGGAGATTCATTTCTTGCTCATTCATTTCAGCCTCGAAGCTGATTCCAATCGATAAGAAGTACAGAAGAAAGATTCTATTACTTGTTTAATATTAATTTTAATTCTCATTTTAATTCAGTCACTAAAATTCAAATACAAAATAGTATCAACTATTTTTATGTGGATTTAGAGAAAGAAAATTCTGTGGCATTAATTCTTACATATTTATGAAAACGTGTTTATTATCACTAATATTAGTCTTGTGAAATTCGCTACTGAGGACCATACATGCAAACTGATGAGATCAAAATCGTGCGTCGGACCTGTAACTTAACCTTAACTTTTAAGACTGCCATAAAACATCGTGTACAGCTACGGTTGTGTAATGGGTGGCTTTCGTATAGTATAAGAGTGGTTCATAAGCACTTTTATTACGTAGCATTATTCCGAAGAGTTAATTATAATAGAACGTCCTTGCCTTTTCTTTTATTGCGTTGTAGTGGAATTGCGTGTGATTCGCAAATCATAGTACTTAAACTGGCCACTTTCTTTCAAAGGCGTTTTTATCATCGTGTATTGCGTTTTGAAAATAGCGCGCAATATTGTTTCAATACGCACTGGTACTCTATTTATAATCCATTTTATAATTGATCGATTTATCTCATGTTAAATAATTTCCATTAAACTTCTTGTGGTTTTAAACAATTAAGGCTATTCGCGATCAGGAATCGTTTTGACCTCTGACCTGATAAATTTCTCCTTTTAATGTAAGTTGAAAGTTAACGTCGAAGCGATTTTTTTCTCATATGAAAAATTAAACTGTAAGTGAAAATTATTGCTTCTTTTTTCGTAACTGTGTTTTTCTTATATTATTTCATTTTAATTGTATTCAAAACAAATCATTGCAGATACTTTCTTTCTTTATGGATTCAGCCTGATCGTAGATATAATGGCTAGCATTCATAATTTATTATGACATTGCGTTCTGTATTTATGAGTGCACTAGTAAAACATAAAAATACTCATTTTTTACTTGCCATATATTTGTTTCTATATATTGTTATAGTTAAGTTTTTATATTATTTAAAATTGGAAATTTTTTGTTATTTCAGGATTACCATTGCTTTCTCCTATATAAACCAGATGAGCGCTGTGTAGTGTACGACCTTGACTCTGAGCTCCCTTTCCCAACCTACTTCCATAAATATGTTACAGAGACCTTTAGAACTGATCAGATTCTTAAACCCATGTACTTCAGGTGAGTTAGCCGTATTTTATTGATCATAGTGAGAATTGCTCACAATGAAGTTAATATGGAACCCAAGCTTGAATTCAGTACAAATAAATTTTAGCTCACGGAAAATTAAAAGTATTATTTTATCCTCTGTTGCAGCAAGAGTTGCTTTGTAACCATACCATGGATTGGGAAAATATTAATGAAATTTTTCATATTGATGATTTCTTTCTGAAAAATATTTCTTTATCATTGTAGTAAAATTTGATTCTTTAAAAGGTTGGGCAAATTTTAAAAATATCCTAAAATCACCATTAATTTCATTGCTTTTAATATGCATAACAAAATACCAAAAGATAATCTTCTTAATGCTACGGAAAAAAGCTCTAACACTAAATGACCGAGGAATTAAATATTTTCATTTGAAGTAGTTTTTATTTCCTTTTGGTTAGCTGTGTTTTTAATATTTCATTTATTGTAGTATATGAAATGATTCACTCAGAAATGCTCTAAATTTTCAGGTATTTCCGTGTGGTTCCAGCATCGCTGTATTTCCAAAAGTTTTCTTCTGATCGCCGACACATGAGGAAAGAAGATGGCACTTGGGCAAAACCACCTCCTAGCTACCCTCCAATTTGTAATCCAGGTAATCTATGTGTTTATAGCATTATACTTTAAACCATACTGCGTATGAAAATATTCATTTTTAAAAGAGAATTGATATTGGACGTTATACTGACATTGGTAGATATAAATTGAAGTTAGGACTTAAATTCATTCAATTATCTCTCCATAGACTCAGAACCCCTTTTCTACTGTTAGTTAACTGGTCACGGTTATAAAAGGAAAATTTCAAAATCATTAAATTTGTTTTTCTTGGCTGTCCCTTTGTAATATGCCTCAGCAAAAATGTGCTAGAGAAGAATATTTATACTGATTTTCAAGAACATTAGCAACCAGTTAAAAGTGAAAAACCATAATCTGTAGGTGAAAAAGTCAGTGATGCAAAGTAGTACTTAAACTAGTCAAATGAAGGAGGTGGAGGAAGAGTCAGAGATAGAAATAGGTGATTTGGAATTTAGAAAAATGATGGGCAGATTGAAAACAAATTGGTTGTTTGTTGAGAAAATATGGAATGAGGTGGATAAAGACAGAAGTTCATGTTGAAATATAATTTGGAATTATTCTGGGTATTCATTCTATGAAAAAATTGGAGATTGGAGAATCCTGATTAAATTATTTGGAATGATAATTTATGTTCTTTCTTACTGATTAAAATACTTATATACAAGTGCTTTGAATTGGCATACCATGGATTCTAAGTGACACGGTTACATTTCAAAATGAAAGATTAATAAATTTACTAGAAATCCATTTCTTATAAATTTCGTTGTGAAATAAGTATTTCTCCTGATATTTGGCAAGATACATGACTAAAACGAAAATTTTTAATTTTTTGTAAAAAATTGTCAATATTTGTACAATACAATATTTACAATACTTGTAAGTTCTGGACATATAGAGTTTAATTTGGACTTAAAATGTAGGAAATTATATGTACTTTAACACATAATTGATTATCCTGGGTGAGGTAAGGTGGTATCCTTTATTGCCACAGAGAATACTGTTTGACCAAAACAAACTGAAAAATTAGCGACAAGCTGGTTTATGATGTTTCAATACTTGTGAATGTGGATTACTGTTAATTACTGTTTATAAAATCCTATCATAACTATTTTCTGTAAAACTATGTTGTAGACATAAATTTCCATTAGTTTGTCTTGAGGTCATTGACTTTGCATAAAGTGGAGTTTCTGAATTTCATAATCGGTGAAATATGAAAATGAAAGTCTTTACTGCAAATATTATGAAAACAAAATATTAGCTCTACCAGTATGTATATTCAATGAAAAATAATAATTAATTTACATCTATACATTGATGGTATTATTTTTGGGAGATAATTACCATAAAGATGTGAAGGATTTTATTCTAATGCTCATTCTTTTTTAACATTTTTGATTTCCATTCTAGGATCCGTGAACAATTTGGATGAATTTATAGACATGGATCCAAAGAAAGGTTTTGGGGAGGTGATGAACCTCATAGAATTGGTTAAACAATTTTATCATCAAGGATGAATGCCATACTCACCAAGACTGACATCTGTACTCCACAGAAGATGTATTGCTGATGATGTGTGGGGTACCAATATTAATATGGCTCTCCTCAACTGTTCTAAATTTTGCAATGTTCCCCTATCTTCCTCTTACTTAAGTTGGAGTGCCTTGAAATTTTGTTTATTAGCAAGTCTTCGTATAATGACCTTTTCATCTCAGGTTTATTGAACCTAACTAAGATATTATCATTTTCATGGAGGTAAAACTGCATACAAGAGAAGAGGAGAAACTTGTATGGCTTCATTTACCTGAAGTAGATGCTTCTTTCTTCAAAACAGTTAGTTTCATACTTACGATATTGGAAGCATCATCATTATATTTAATTTTATTATGTTTGAAGGTTAGTTTCAGTTTTATTGTAATGATTTTTGGGATTTAACAATTCCATGTGCATCAATGTCTCTATATCCATGACTATACATATATTTTGTATCGGCTTATTGTGATTGACATTTGTTAAGGTCATTGTGTGGGATGTCAAAGATTCTCTTAAAAGTTATTTTTTGTAAATCTTTGTTTTGAGGTGAAGCACAAATCTCAAATGATGTAAAATTTGGGTCTGTGATAATTGAAAATTCGTTAATTAGATTTTATGATCCCCCTAGTCACTTTCTCCGCCATGATAATAAAAGTCAATAATAATATACATCTGCATTTACAAGTTCATACTATTTGAAGTCTCTTTGCTAAGAAATATTATTGCCGTTACTCTCTATGAGCTGATGAAACATTGGGCAAACTGTCACCAAGATGTGAGTTTTTAAAACATGCGATTACTCTGAGATGTTTAGAATCGCATGGAACTAATGAATCTTTTTTTCGGAGCTTTCTTATTATCTCCTAATTCAATTTAATTGATAAATTTTCAATTTTGAAATAGCTTGGAGTGATCTCTATTGTGTTTTTATATAAATGCTGTAGCATTAGCAATTTCTATTTTATGGCAAGTATCCTCTGATGGTAATGGTAATAGGTCTATTAATAATATGTTTCTTATAGTAAGAAATGCATTTATTAAAATTATTTCGTTACTTTAATTTCTTTAATCAGACATCTAGCCAAGAATGAAACATTGAGGGAGCAAAAATATCTATTCATAATGTTATGTATTGCAAGGAATGGATTCAAAATCCTAAGTATATTGCACTACCAAGTTTGTTATTCTCTTCACTATCCTCTTTCTAAGATGTTTGTTACAAAGCTATCGAAAGCAGTGGTTGTTAGCACTGTTCCATTATATTTACCATATCTTTTCACAGGGTGTTTTATTGCTGGGCATTTTCATAAGTGATAGCTGATAATTCCACAGTTCCAATTCTCAATCTTTCACTTAAACAGACATATAAAATCACACTCTTCCTTCATTTTATGAAAATCTATGCATGGCCTTTCATATTTCAAGCTTCTGTCACTATTTCATGTATGATATCTATTATCACAGTTATACCGATCTTTTATTATAGATATATCCTTTGAAAAACTTACAAATTTATTTATTGAGAGATATTTTTGTGATTTTAAAGTAATGAATAATGTTTCTTGGCTCTTATTCTTCTATCATTTTTTCAACAATTTGCTACAGCAGTGATGCTCATTCCTCTGAAAAAAATTTGGTGGCAATTTTTGTTGTCTTGTCAGTAAACAGATAAATTTGATCATCAAAAGATGATTTGATGTTTATGATTGTTAAATTTGTTTCTGTTTATTTTTCATCTTGTGAACTTTGCAACTTCCTCTGACTTTATGCTAAATTACTTGATTTTTTGTTTTGTTGTTTCTTATATGAAGGTGTTATTCCTCTTCTATTCTACAATCTTTAATACATCAGTAAGAGTAGATCATATCACGATGTTAATGCTGTTACGATCTAGTATTTTTAGCCACCCTTTCTTTTAGGGCAAGCTTTTTCATGACTTATTAACATCATGAATGTTTTGTAAGTTTCTCTTCTGTAAAGTAAGTATATATGGTGCTTTAATTTCTTTTAGGAAGTTTCTAACTTATGAGGATGCATCAATTACTGGGTTTCATTAAAATGAAATGAATGAAAAGAGTAGCTTCTTTCAAATAGTATGAATCTATCATATCTAATATTCTCAGTGCCTCTTCTGGTAATGTTCATAAAGTTGCATCTGAACTTATAAAAATTGATTATGAGAATCATATATTATTTATAAGCTTCAGTGTGAATAAGGCAGTTCTCCTTGTTCTTGATTGGGTTTGGTAAAACTGAAATCACAAAAGAGTTACTCAAAAGTCATAGAAACAACATTTTATTATCATCTTGAAATCTATATTTTATTTGAATCTACTAATGATTTAATTTATGTTCCCCTGTGCCTTTTCGAAACTCTTAAGGTGTGTATTGATTCAATGCATGATATAAAGCTTCTAGCTTTTCTTAGCAAACAATTTTCCATGAGCCATATTCATTTATTAGCAAAAGTTGATGTATAATTTAGATAGTGGAGAAATATGCAATTATTTTCATATATAAAATATTTAAATTTACTCAAACCAAAGATTGAAAGCATTTAATATATAATTTATGTGCAAAGAAATTTCATTTCTTAGGTAGTTTACAATTTAATGGTGAGATATGTGAACATTTTTCACCATTACTTTCACTCTTTGCCTTTCAAATTCTTTTTCTATTGCATGAAAATAGTTGAGTATCTTGAAACTGCAAGAATAATTTTCTTTTCGTTAATAATTAAGCAATAAAGTGTTTTTTGCAAGTTTCTCTTCTCTTATGTGTGTATTTGCATTAACAGTAATTTGAAGTTGTCCCTTATACACAGATTTTCTGTAGAAAACATGCATTATTCAAAATTAACTCTTGCACATCTATGTCATTTGACCCAATTGTATGCAATTAAAGTTATATAAAGAACGACCAGAATAAAATTTAATGTCATCATGTTAGTGGTGCTTTAAAGTTTAAAAATTCTCTTGTTATATGGAAAGTTGATTCAGATTTGTGAGTATTGGATATCTGCCTATCTATGGCCTATATTTCCATATCTTATCTTCTCTATATACTGTTATTCTTCCCAAAGAAGCTTTTAAAAGGTTGGAAAAGAATGGGAGTGAAAAACTGTCACTTCTTGCCTATATCTTAAGCATGTTTTTTCTAACCCTAGAAGAGTACTTTTTATATTCTACATATTTCAGCTGTTTACTACACTTTTTACATATGTAAAATTAAAATAATCTTTATAAATAAAATGTTTTAATGTGAATTATAAAATGAACAGAAAGTGCACTTTTATTTGTGGCTGATGCACTCAAACCAAAATGAGAAGTATGACATGTTTAATTTCAAAGTTGTAAAAGATAACATTTCATGAAATGCTTTATTAATGATGTATGAAGGTAACATATTTCTTATTATTTTTCAGTACAAAATTCTGATGGTTGTCAAAAACAAAGTTTTAGGGTTTTGTATGGTCTTTTAGGCAATGATTTATGTTCTACCTTGCCAGTTTGCACTTAAGTGCTTGCATTATGATCTAATATTAATTATTTTGTTTACTTTCTAATCACGTTGTTAATTTACAAATTACATTCTTTGGAACCATGGAATTATTTCTTCTTCACGTAGAACGTTGCAGATAGACTGTTTGACATCTGCCATTATCATATAAGCCTCAGTAAAATCTATTTTTGAGTTTTGCACCAACTACACCTATATATTCCATGGTATTTGGAAACTTAATTGTTTTCTTTTGCGTGTGTTCATTCATACAAGTAATAAATACACTCAGTGGTGTAATCCTGATTTGTTGTTGGTTTCTCTTCTAAAGAATTTAGTAAAACTCAATTTAAGTCTATCTACTACAAAAATAGTTGCTCATGTATTTAATTTCATAATATTTAATATTTTATACTGAACTTGCTATTACTGGTATTTTCTATCTCATTTTCCAAGCATGCTAACTATACCAATCTTCTAATCATGAGTTGATGTGCAACTCTTTGGTATGATGAGAATTGTATATTTGCCTTTTGTGATCTTATAGCCATGGTATCTTAAAGCTCATAAATTGTTTAATTTTTGTGAAAAATTTTCTTCAAAACTGTGAGTCATGTTTTTGGATCAGATAGTTTGAAAATTCTTTGTTACACATCAATTATTGTTTTTTTAATGAGAGAAGGGTATTTTAAAGGTATCAGAAAATTTACAAATGGTTCAAAGATGTAAAATATCCTATTTTAAAATATTTCAGTAAATAGTTCTTTGACTCCTCCTTAAAATATTGGCTGGCAACACTGTGTGTGTTTATAAAAGAAGGCGACAAAAGGCAGTTGCATCACAGGAGGAATGTTTATACAATTTTGAACTGAAATTAAATTTTCAACTTGGTTTCTTTTGAACAGTTAGATATTCTTGTTTATACACTAGACTAATGATTATTTTCATTACATTGTTTAAAAACCTTTTCAGTGAGTGACAAAAAGAAATTCTACTAAATGTCTTTGTAAAATTGTATATATTTTTGTGATTTTTTCACAAAGGATATTTAAACTATCAAATGATGAAATTTCATCAGTCACTGCAACTATTATTATACCATGAAGAAGTGGAAGCTCTCAGTCTTATAATTGTTTCCTTTCTTTCCTAGTAACACACACATACATTTTCTTGTCTTGTTATGAAATTTCTTATTGTTGATTGTTTTAATTATTTGGCCATTAAAGCATATGAGTTTGGCATTTTTAATAAATGTTGCTGTAGTAATCGTTATTGCTAAAAATGTTAGTAAAATGTATTTATTAATCACTACCAAATTATCTTTAAAATTTTAATGAGGAATTGCTTTAAGAGAAAAAGGATGAATTTGATTTCAATTTTGCATAATTTTTAATTCATTTTGATTAAGCCGGTTTTTGGCAAATTTAAATTTTCCTGAAGAGCATCCACTTTTCTTGGTTACTAAATTACAGATGTATCCATTTTAAATTCATCTTAAACTGTATTTCTGTGGTTGGACAACTTTTATGTAATAATATTTGGAAAGATAATTGTCTGACTCTTGTTTTGAGTTAAACTTATAATCAGTATAATTTTTCATTGGAATGTATTGATTTCCTTTTCAATAGGTTAAAGTCTAAGTAAATAGTCTTTCTATCTCAATTTTTGATTCACGCCAAAAGACAAACATCCTCTTTGGTTTTATCATTCTCATCATCATCATTGAAGTACAAATATTACCTCATTCTTAATATGCTCCATTTAATTACATTTCATTAAATTAAACTCTTAAAGTGTCTTTAATTGCTTCTCAGTTGTATCTGATAGGTTTGATTCCCTTCTAAAGAGAGGCAGTTATGCCTCCACGTTTTTTGAATTTATTAAAGACGTAGTCTGTTTACCTAGCCTTTGTGATATTTTAAATCATTGTGGCTATTTGATGTGTGAACAAAAGTAGTGGGATTTTGATACTTGATGACTTTTTCCTGTTTACCAAAACTTGTGCATAGTTTCTTGCTGATGATGTCGATTAGCCTTTCAAGTATTTGTAAACGACTTCTAAAAGAAAGGTTGGTGAGTGACTATTTTAGTCCATTGAGTATTGGATTGTGTATCTAATGCCTAATGTAGACATTTTCTCAAATAATTTAGTGTTTATATTTAGTACATTTATAAATGAGGGTTGATATAAGTTAAATGAAATATTTATATTAATATGACGCTTTGAGGTCAACTGATTCATGTATCCAAAGTAACCTTTTATTATTTGGAATTGTAAAAAAAGGTGTTTGTGTCATAAGCCAAGTAAATTTGATGTATAGGCATGTTATTTGCCTTGTTTTGGTGGTGCTAAAAATAATTTGCATGTACAGTTGCATAGCCAGAAGTTTTCAATTAGGAGATATATCAAATTCTTTTCGACTGGAAATTTTATTACAAGTCTCAAGAATTTATTAAATATTACAGAGTACTGCCATGTACTCAAACTACAATTAAAGAATTCTTTCTAAAATTTGCAAGTTAATGTTTGAATTGGATGTTGTCTTGACAAACATGAGGTTGCCCTTAAATCCAAGCACTCTTGGCTACGCCGCTGTGCATGGAAAAGTTTGAAATTTTGCTATTAAGTCATTAACTTTGGCAACAACTGTTTTCTTCATTTTCCATTTTCTATAAAGTTTGATATGAGGTTTTTACCAATTTGCCTTTTCCATTGTTCTACTTGCACTTTTATTGTTAACTTGTTATATTATGCTTCATATGAATAAATAGCATTATTAATGACTTAATATCTCAGTTGGGGTGTATTTAATTATTTGTATCCCACCTTATGTATTCTCATTCAAAGTTCTACTCTCATAAATTGAATTGGAAAAATTAGTTAAAAATATGTTTTGCCCAAGATTATAAGTTAGTCATAATTACTTTAGGATTTTGAACAAAATATTCCATAAATTATTGAACAAACAATTTCAATGAATGTAATATAAACTATTTATTCTTTTCAGACATTTCATATGATTTTCAAAACTGATTATTTTCATTCTATTTTACGAGAATTCTTGACTAAACTGGTTAATTTTCAAAAGCATTCACAGAATTGACATTGGCAGTAAAATGACATTTTATAGTAAAATGAGTACATTGCACACATATACTATGTTCACTAGCTGATCAACTAAATTAACTAGTAATTCATTAATAAAATAATATAAAAAGCTCTTACATCTGAGTGCCTACCATCCTGTAGCTAGCTAATGGTAACATCTGAAAAGGCAGCCTGACTTATCTTTTTCATATTAACGATCTTTCTATTTTGCACAAGGTCATTAATGAATTGCTACAACCTTCTATCAGTCCTAATTAGGACTGATAGAAGGTAGTAACAATTCTTAATCATTCCAATGTTCCAGCTAAAATTAAACTCTCTTAATATTCCTCTAATTTCAATAAGTATTTGGCATTCTTCCTGTCATGAATGATTTATCATTATTTGTGAAAGTCCCCCAGCAATTTTTCATAGTTAATTTAAATACCGTTGAAGGCAATGATTTAACCAGCAGTTCATGTCAATAAATGCATAATGTTGTTAAAATTCTAAATAAACTCAATATTTAACTCTAGATCAAACTATGAAAGTCATTCTTCTGCTAAAGAATAATTTACAAAGGACTTAGCGAATGAACTTTGCTTGATATTCTTGTAATCAGGTCTGGATTTTATAGGTTTGATAGGCCGAAGGCTAGGGCTTTAAAATCAAGGGGTCTCCTGTCGAGGTACATGATACTTTTAATGTGCCATGCTGTCATAAGGTACTCTGGTCTCTGCGCAATCTTTCAATAATTATCCTTGCAACCATGATTCAGGAATGTTCTCATGATATGGTCCATTTCAGCGTGATACTATCTCCATACAATAATTTAACATTGATGATTTTACAAAAGTAGTGAGAGAAATAATAATAAAACATTAGCTGTGAAAGTATTTCACTACTTCATGGGTAATAATATTTATGATCTCAAGACCATTAACTTACCTCTTCATTTTCCTAGAAATGGCTTATTTGTAGGTAAAAAGCTAATTTTTAGAAAGTTTGGTTATTACAAAAGCTTTTAACAACGTTAATTTAAAACTCATATTTTTTAATCAATACTATCTTTTACAATAAAATTGAGTAATTGTTATTTAAACGTTGTTAAAAGCACTCTTCCACCTTGTTATAATTGTAGGGTTGGGAATAGGGAGAGGACTCACTAGTGGATTAGCATAGGGTCTGTTTCCATTTAAAGCTGGTCATGTTCATAATGCAGTATTTTTAATATTTCATCTAATGATTTGTCTGTATAATCTTGCGTTTCATAAAACTCCAATTACCTTGCAAGGGAACTTTTCAGGAGGTTTTTTCCAAGTGAAACTAAGAGAGGAGAAAGTTAAATAGCAGGATAAAATATCTTCCTTCCCTCATCAGTCTTTCTGTGGCTGTGGATGGTCATTATTAATCCAAATTTTTATTAGAAGGCTTTTTTCAGTGACTCAGAAAATTTTAGGTCAAAATAAGATAGTTTTGCATAATAACTGATTTTGTATGCATTAAGAGTGCACATGTCTAAACAGAGAACCTAATTAATTTTAAAAACCGCCCACTGCATTAGAGGAGCAATCGCTTGATATTTTTATGGAAAGTATACTTTTACCAATAATTACATAATTTTGTTGTTTAAAAAAGTTGTCATTCATTTTAGATTAAACTTAATATCCTTCGAATAAAGACAATGCAAACATTGATATCTTTACGAGACTTAACTCATATAATGCATTCGTTTCCTTTTGATGTGTGATTCAAGTAATATAAGTTAACAGGTAGGTCAGCAAATTACATGAAACGAAATATGTAAACATAGTATATGTAGATTTCGCATACAAAATTTCGTTACGACAGAAATGCTGTCGTTGTACAGGCATTCTCGTTTAGTTATAGATTCAAATACCTTTCGTTTGATACTTTATGGAGGTGACTAGGGACTTCTAAATCTTAGGTAAATATTTGATAGTGGTTCGTCAGCCTTTTTTTTTTCACCCACTACTATGAAATATTTACCAAACATCGAAATAATAATCCATACTTAAGAACTGGGAATGTAATAAAATTAGAAGAAATCAAATGCTTAAGTCGTCTAATGATATAATATTGACAAGTTTTACCCACGGAACTTTGAAAATCTGTCACAACGAATAAGTCACGCTGGTCATGCGTAACGCGTATCACCGCGTTAGGGCGCCAAGTTTTATCCCATCGCGCCGAATCCAACTTCGGCGTAAACCTCTTTGCTTTAGTCGTAGGTGAGTCGTGCGGGAGATTGGTCATCTCATTTTCAGGTAGTGGATGTATATCAATGGAATTCCATACTGCTCCAGGGTGATAAGGCGGCGGTTACAGGTGAGTGTGGGTTACAAGTTCACCATTTGATGAGGACGATCAAATGCGAGCATACAACTCGTACCATTACATTCTACGGTCTACTTTACTGCTAGTATCTTGCAAACAATGCTTAGAAATATTGAAGTTTTTTCAGGTAAATTTTATCTTTTAACTTATTGTAAATTTTTAGTCGATACTTAGTAACAACGGCTATGCTTATTTTTAGATAGAGTTGTTAACATATTCAACAGGTAGCAGCGAAATGAAACGGAGAAATATCGTACAAAATAGCGTTGGAATAACTTAATTTCGATGGTACTAAACAGGTCACAATAATCTTCTTTGTATGCAAAAGACTGGGATGAAACGGGGAGCCGCGATGTTTTATATAGTTGAGAAGCATTTTCGTAAATAATAGTTGCAGTAAAACAGTCGAGAGAAGCACGTCTGTGTTAGTCTTAAAACTATTTTATATATATATAAAAGAATATTGCAATAAAATGATGGAAATTTGAAAGTTTCTTGGAATTTGTAGAGGCCGCAAATCAGGAGAACATTTGGCTTATGATATACCATAAAGTAGTTGGTTTTTATTTTCAACTGAGCATGTTAACGCGAAGATAGGGAGGTTCATGTTACATCTTATTTTATCCTCTTATATCCATCCTTTATCAATATATTTACGGTTTCCCTTAGGCAAGGGGCAAACAATCTAAACGTCTAAATAAATTGGTAATTTTTTTCTTATGCAATTTATGCGTTGAACTGAAGCATTCCCTTATCGGTTTGGTAATTAACTTACTTCAATCGTGTTACGAGAGAATCTTTTGTTTATTCTTTTGTCTCTAAAACATAGTCTTCCAATGAGTGATTTCACACCTGTTACTATTTCTCCGTGCATCAATAGTCGATGACGATAGCATAAGACGGTTAGGAATTTGAATGGAGGTAGGCATAATGTGTAGTTTATGTGATTGAAAGAATTTAGTAGTCGGGTATTTTTTCCATTCATTCTGTTTTGATGCTGAAAAAAGCTATTTGAAATCCCGTACCCGTATTATACCGTTCGTCTCCTGATACAATTTATGTTATCCTAATAAATTACATTTTGAGTTGTTGAACTTGAGAAGGTAACATCAAATACCACAAAACAATCAAATTTTACTGGCCATTACCTTTTATTTGATTAGAAAATGTTATCGAGTTGAGAAAAATGAATAAAAAGAGGAATTATCCCATCTATAGTAAAACTCCTACCTCTGTGAAGTGTTTAAATACATCGCAGTAATTCGCGTTTATTGTCTGCAAACCTTTTAGTACGAGTTTTAGTATGAAATAAGGAAAAGTGAATCCTTCGCAATTCTTTTCGGAACAAAATATTTTCACGAATAACTTTTCGCCCAACTTCGGAATTCAATTTTTAACATTTCTAATAAAATTTTCAGATAAATTTTCAGTTCCTTGGCAAGAGGAAAATTATTTCTAACGTGTCTGGCTTTTTACTCATTTTCATGATATTAAATAGTGGCATTTAACTTTAAAAACTTCAAGAAGCGACAGAACGTAAGAAAATAGTACGTCTTTTAGATCCAATCTCTTATAAAGTATTACATTTTCTGCTACGTTTAATCATATTTCCGAATTATTCTCGATATTTTACAGTGAAATCGTGCACATTATACGTATACGAGAAGCTACATCTTTTCAAGGAAAATGCACACCTTTGACTGATAACAGTTTCGACGATGTAACAAATTTGAAAGATTACTATTGAAGTAATGATAAATAGTTATAACAATACTAGATAAATAACAATAATTCATAAGAATTAAAATACTAATTAAGATTATTTAAAATTAATTTTCATCTGGTATGTAATTCTCTCTTGAGCGGAAATTGAAGGTGAAAAACCAACTTCATTAAAGAGGGAAACTTTCTCATTTGAAGGAAAATAGAATGACATATTTGAAGGATGGAAATCATGTTGAGTTCCCATTCTTTTCCGCATTCATTTCGTTGAAGATCAAGGTGTTAGTACCGCAAGAATAAGGAGGTTATCACTGGTGTACAAGTTGATCGCATGGTATTGCAATATTCACCCGTTCTTTTCCCTTGACACCATAAAAGCTCGAAAGAAGAAAATCAGGTTGTTTGATCGATTTTTCGATCTAACCCTTTTGGATTGACCTTGAAGAATCTTTGTGGTGTCGCGGGAACTTCTCCATGATTTATCAACTGATTAAAAATCAGGATCAGGGTCATGAAGCGTGCTTTACGGCAGGAAAACAGTTGAATATCAAAGAAATTCAAGAGGGAATGTTCAGTTTAAGACGAGGTAAAAAGTAGTCAGCGTAAATTTACTTCGCTTTCCTAAGAAAATATATTCTGTTTTCCACTACGAACTGTTAATAATTCGCTTTTATGAGGTTCGGAAAGAAAAAGAATTGGAATTATACTTTTATTATACTTAAAGAGTACGAAATCACCTTATCAAAATTTCGGAAAAATTAAAAACACTTTGTAAAATCATACGTAAATATATTTAAACCTCAGCGACCGGCTTCGACTAATAAATAGTCATGTTCTGGAGAAAACTTGAGTTAGTTGCGGTAGAGAATATATAAGAAGAATGTATGCAGATGAATGAATTTGGAGTATGTAATTGGCTATACTTTTTCGATGAAGGTTAATTTTATGATAGTTCAGTGGAATCATAGGCGAGCAAACTTGAAGTTAATGATAAACAGAACATCTTTATGATTGGTTAAAGGGAAAGAATTGTAAGAAAATATAATTTCAGTCACGAAGTTTACTTTGATTTAATTTTGCTAAATTGCAAGAGCGGGAGTTATTTACCGGCAGGGAGCGGGAGTTATCCATCGGGACATATCTATCGGCATCAACGATCAATCATTAACATGAATTCGGAGCGATATGAACGAAGTGTTGCCTAATTCAACAGTTTATTTGTATACGTAAAATTATCAATTCATCTTGGGCCTAAAAGACTCGTCCATACTTGTTTAAATATATCGTCGTTTTCGTACGAAGAAACATTATATAGTACATTACTAGTACCAACTTTAAGTTGGTATATAATGTTATGGAGTTGAACGCTCCGAAAGCATTTCTCAATTTTTATTCCTTAGAGCAAAACTAAATTATGTAGAAAAAGGCGAAATATTTCTGCGAGAGATGATATACCTTTGCTCATCTCGGGATAATTTTTCTAAGGAAACGTTTTATATTAAAAAAAGGCCTTAAACAAGTATCAGGTTGGCCAAGTAAATCGTGTGCTAGGTACGTAAGTATTTCATCCAGTGTCACAATTATATTATTATAGGCAGGCAGTGCTGTCCCCGGCTGTTGAATTTAAGAGGCACTGGAAGAGGAAGGAAACAGAAAAATAATTCAACAAAGTAGCTCTTAGGGTAGGAAAATAGGAAACTCACGAAAAGAATAAAGTAAATGAGCATTAATCTAATTTTCCTATGTATTCCTGTTGCAAATTATTTTTAAATATT
Source organism: Ladona fulva (assembly GCA_000376725.2). Lineage (NCBI taxonomy): Eukaryota > Metazoa > Arthropoda > Insecta > Odonata > Libellulidae > Ladona > Ladona fulva. The sequence goes on from KZ308372.1 coordinate 557,745, forward strand.
TAGATATGAACTAAAAGCGCAAGGTGTATACAAAGACCTATAGTCTGACATGCGTCCGGAATAAAGCACAAAAAGTAAGCTTTCTTGAGTGTAGATATAATATCAGCCAGCGCCAATGTGGGTAGTAACTCCAAAATAAATACATCATTTTCATTAATTTTTACATGGAACTTGATAAAAAAATTACTTTTTGAAATTTAATTGAATTTTAATTTTTCCCGGTCCCGTCAGACCTTTTTTAAGTCCATTCTTCCTTGGGATTTTTTCTGGGTGTGTACCATCTTACGCTAGATCATCCTCATCCGTGTCCTGTATTAATGTTTGAAATTTGAAACTATCGAGTATAAGAGAGCGGTCTCTCTGAATGCCACGCACTAAGTAATTCCAATTTTTCAATATTTAAATTTTCTGAAGTTAATTGAAGGAGATCCAGTACCTATTTTTACAGTATCATTACATTTAATTATTTAAGAGAAGGGAATTTTTTCGCACACAAATTGACTCACGGTTATGAGGCGGAAAGAAGTCAAGAGAAGTGAAGGAAGTTGATGCATGTTCAACTTTAAGAGATTTCATCGGTAAATTCCTCTTTTATGCAAGTGATTTGAATCGCTACGAAAGTCCAGCGTCCTGTTCATAAGATTCGTGTTTAGCTCTTAGTGAATGCAACTACGTTTTGGACTTCCATTTACGTAGAAAAATAAGTAATAGGAAAATGAATGAGAGGGAATTAAAGTAATACTCAAGAATTGAGGAGAAACAGACATAATTTATTCCATTGGAGGATAATTAAAATTATTTCATACTTGGTAGTTGAAACCAAACAGTTATTTTCTCACCCATATGATATTACGCTAGTTAAATACCGCATCGTCATGTAAGTCTACTTTTTAGTGTTGTTAGGACCTATATCGATAGTAAGGAACCAACTTTACTCAAATAGAGTTGATTAATAAATGTACGAATATATATTACAAAACTTAAATATTTTGGAAGGGCATGAGCACGTTGGTCACTCATCGCTATGCCACAAGTATTTACTCTTGTGTGAGATCATTTCCCACCGTCATAAAGTATATCGATTTTTAACTCCAGTGTATTTTATCTGTATATACGTAAAAGATAAATTTATAAATTAATTCGAAGACAAAAATGAGAGAAATAATAAATTCAAATATTTGGGAGTGTTGGTGAGGAAAGATAATGAAACGAAAGATGAAATAAAAGCTACCGTAGCAGCATCCAATAGAGCTTATCGAGCTTCGTCAATTGTGCTCAATTCCCATAACCTCAGTAGGAACTTGAACATATAGGTTTATCGGAGAGTGATTAAATCTGCGTTTATGTAAGATTCAGAAATATCGACCATGACCACTGAAGAAGAAGAGCTACCTAAATAAAGATGATAAAGGAAAGTACTTGGAAAGATTTTGGTCCAACAAAGGAAGGCGGACAGTGGAAACTAGAGAACTAGTGGCACTATATAAACATCCTAACTTAGATTAGAGCTGGAGAAAAGCCCCGAAAAGCCGTAGTACTGCATGGGACATGGTACATATTGGACCCTTTCTCGATCCCTAATGTATTATCACGGCCGTGCTCCTTTACCTTATAGATCTTAACATAGTGCCAGAAATTAAGAGTAGCGTCAAGGTGTAGTAATAGTAGTAGTATATTTTATGTGTCGTGATACGACTACATAAACACCTAATATACTCGTAGGAGGATACAAATTTCTTTTATTCGTAATTAACGATTGATATCACGATGTAAACTGTAATTATTATCACTGGGTCAATCACCTTAGGGTTTTGTGCAAATTACTCTATTTCGCCGTGCTTTTGGAGAGCACTTAGGCATGAGAGAAGATAATTAGTCAGGATGGTAATCACGAATATTCTCCGAAAAAGACACCAGTGTGTCGTGGTTCAACTCATCAAGGTATAATTCGACTCGCTATGGTCCTACAGGAAGGTATGTACAAACAAAGAGACGAATTATCCTTTTTCCTGTGGAAATAATTCGATAATGCGCCAGATCCTCTAATTTCATCCTTTGTCTTATCTCAGGGTAATAAAGGGGCTGAAACGAACTCTGTATTTGCTTTCGGGAATTACGAAAATAATTCCCTCGATAAAGATAAAGCATTGGATCATATACGAGCATATCTCGCTTGTTTTTATGTCCAATTACCCCGAGGTGGAGGCATTATACTCCGTGAAATTAGCTTTACTTTTCGCGCCTTTCATTCTGGAGGTTATCAAAGCTAGGATAATAGGTTTCCGAAATTTAATTGGTTCTTTCACTCTTAGGTATGTTTCTAGTTGCGGTTATTGCTACGTACAATTCGCGAATTCCAGGGAGATAACGCATCTACAAACGAAAGGCATGTATTCATCGTCGTTTTATGAATTCGCAACAATCCAAGCACATTGCGAGTGATGAATGTGGGAGATAATTTTTTATACCAAGCAAGATAAAGAGATCTATACAGCACAGAAAGTAAGGGGCGAGAAGTTATTAATACAATAAGTTCTTAATTCAATACATTAAGTTTCAATAAGATATTAATTCAATATTGAACGAGGAAACCCTCTCGTTCCTATCACTGAAGTCGTTTCCAGAGTATTTTTTATTTTCCCCTAAAGTGAGAAGTTAAAAGCCACTCCGCTTGTTGAGTCTAAATGCAAAAGATGATTTTTAATCTTCTCAAGTTTTTCCTTAGCCATTTCCCGTTACAAACTGGAAAAACATCTAAATTGCCCATGCCCTTGGTTTTTATGATGGTTTGCATTTTTCCGTTTAAACTGCATAGCATGCTTCTATTCTGCTCTAGTTCCCTCATCACCTTCTGTTTCTAGCACCATGATCTTTGTTCTTAGAGTTCTTTATACAGAAAAAGAATCCACTCGCATTTAGTTTTGACAAAATTAACTTTACCCACACAATCGTGGCCTATTAGTCAGAGAATGGGTTATCGTTTCCGATCCGGGACTTATCAGCTTCGAAAGCGGATAAAACCGGGACTATGCCTTAAAGTCTGAGTTAATTTCATGTGCTTTTAAATCTCAGAGTGAGTGCAGCGTCACTGATTTATGGAAATCTGTGCTTAAACAATTACTATCAATTAAATCTTTGTATTTTACATCATATTATTTCACCGAGTTTTTCCATCAAGCTGGTACTAAGAAAAATTTGACCCAGTCCGTGCGTTAAAACTGAGACAATCTCGGTCAAAACGGGACGTATGGGAAGCCTAGTTATAACTGATCACACAGCTTAAAATTTGTGTTATTTGACTTTTAGTCTTACCTAGGGAATAACATGTAATTTTTTTTGCGATGCGAAGAGGAAAGCGAATATATTAAATATCTTTTATCAAAGCGTATTCACGGGCGATAGTTCCAGAGATACCCTTCCGGAGATTAATACGCTCTCGTCAATGGAAAGTATATGCTTTACTGAAGATGGAATTGCAAAACTCTTACGTAATATTAAGCCAAACAAATCGCCAGGTCCAGAGGGTATTCCGGCTAGAGTATTGAAAGAAATGGCAGAAAGCGTCGCCCCTTATCTCAAAATTATATTTACCAAGTCCATGCGCGAAGGTAGAGTCCCAGTAGATTGGAAGTCAGCGAATGTTACGCCCGTTTATAAAAGTGGATTGAGGGAGAACCCAGGAAATTATAGGCCTATCTCATTAACTTCACTCTCCGGAAAAGTAATGGAGCACGTCGTTGTTAGCTCACTTATGAAGTTCTTAGATAGCAATCGTTTCCTCAGTAAGAACCAACACGGATTTAGAAAGAACCGATCATGCGAAACCCAACTAGCTCTATTCGTCCACGATATCTTAAAGTCTGCCGAAAGTAAAAAACAAGTGGACGCTATTTTCCTTGACTTCAAGAAAGCTTTCGACAGGGTCCCCCACTACAAATTAATTTACAAACTAAAATTAGCAGGTATCAACAAGGAAATAATTGAATGGATAAAGAATTTTCTACACGAGAGAGAACAGCAAGTGGTACTTGATGGCGTTAGTTCGAATAAAGTCAGAGTCACTTCAGGCGTACCCCAAGGCAGCGTAATCGGACCTTTACTCTTCCTCATTTATATCAATGACCTAAGCGACAAGATCGATAGCAATGTGAGGATATTTGCGGATGATTCGGTAATATATAGAGAAATATCAAGTGACGAAGATAGTGCTTCACTCTCAAACGACTTAGCTCATATACAAATGTGGTGCGAAAAATGGCAGCTAGATCTTAATGTAGATAAATGCTCTGTAGTAAATTTCTTCGAAAGGAAACAATTGAGTCAGAACCGCCCGTACAAAATTAGTGGAACGAATTTAAATGTAGTCGACTCAGTAGAATATCTTGGAATCACCCTAACCAATAACTTAAACTGGAGCACACACATTCGAAAAATATGCGGTAAAGCAACTAAAAAGCTCGGTTTTATAAAGCGTATTGTAGGTAGATGCGATGAAAAGGTTAGAGAGCGATGCTATTTTACGTTAGTTAGGCCCCATCTGGAATATGCGGCGAGTATATGGGACCCAGCGGATGAAACGAACTCTCGCGAACTCGAGAAAGTGCAGCGTAAGGCGATACGTTTTGTTAAAAAGTGCTACGATAGAGAAGCAAGTGTAACGCAAATGCTCACAGACGCAGGTTGGGAATCCTTGAAAGAAAGGAGATTAGAAGCTAGGCTGCGATTGTTAGATAAATTCAGAGGAAATACATTTTCGGATGACGTAATTGATATTATGCGACCCCCTTGCTACTTTGCCCGATCCGACAGTGAGCGTAAAATAAGAGAAATAGACGCGAGGACAAGTCGTTTTAGAGACTCTTTTTTTCCGCGAACGATACGCGATAATAATAAATTAAAAAAGTAATTCTACTCTTTGTGTTTACACCCCCTACCACACGCCGGAAGGCGGCTTGCAGGGTACTTATGTAGATGTAGATGTAATTGGTGTTATAGGACAGACGATAGGACCTATCATAGAAAGACTGCTATATTTCATCTCCTTGAGAGCCTTGTGTGTCCACCATAGCGTGATTTTTTTGCGTTTTCACGTCAAAGATGGTTTCAAGATGTTTTTAAATACTAAAAAAATATTAATTAACGGAATTCGGGTTAATTTATTTAGGAGTTGAATTACTAAATTGAAAATTGTTAAACCAAGATAGCGCCGATATATTCCATTCTGCCAAAGAAATTCTGTCGCGTGCTAGAAGTTCGTCTCTCCAGTATAGGATGAGGAGGGGAAGCCTAATCACATAGGATGAGTAGAGCGAATGAAAAAAAAGATCGATGAAAAGCACGTTACATGCGGTGGGCGATGAAATGAAATTCCGAAGAAAAGTGGCGCGAATATTGCTGGAATAAAAGAAAATAAATGTAAGATTACGGGTCATTATTGAAAGTATGCATATGAAAATATTGTTATTTTTCAGTTTCTTAAATGACAAACTTCTCTGCAATATTATGGCGTATCGCAGCTGTAATCTCCATCACACCTTAAGTATATATAATTGAAAATTACATTTACGGATTGTGTATTTTCAACACTTACAGACACAAAATTTACTGCTGCAACATTTGAATTAAGAAATAAACGTTTTAAATTTAAATGACGTGAAGAATTCAAACAGCAACATGGGAAAAGTATCAGCTCGGGTAATTTTTCTCCTGCTTGGCATTTATTTAAGTTGGAAGAGAACCCCCAGTGAAATTCGACCTAACGATAGATTTTTCTGAAGCGATGGTGGTGAGCAAGTGTTCTCTCAGACGTAGGTTGGGGATCCTTGAAAAAAAGGAGATTTCAAGTTAGGCTGCAATTGCTTGATAAATTCAGAAAAAGTACATTTGCGGAAGACGTAATCGGTATTATGCGACCCTCTTCTGCTACTTCCGAAAATGAGCGTAAAATAAGAGAAATAGATTCGAGGACAAGTCGTTTTAGGGACTCATTTTTTCCGCTAATGATACGCGATAATAATAAATTAAAGAGGTAATTCTACTCTTGGTGTTTACACTCCCTGCGGCTTGCAGGGTGTTTATGTAGATGTAGATGAAGTATACAAAAATATGTATTTTTGTCAATATACTTGGCTATTAACTTGTTGAATCCGAAGCGGGTGTTCCTATTTTCTATATCTTGGGGAATGGAGTATCTTTCGTTTTTTATTGGTTCTTTTCTCTTTTTACGAGGAATGCATCTTCCATTTACCATTATCTTCCATTTACTATTCATGGCTGTGCTAGAATGGAAGTTACTGAGGTATTATCTGAAACTGAGATATACACATATTAGTGCTGATTAATGACATTCATTTTGATATCCATATTGAATGCTATGAAAAGTGTCGTTTATAGAATACTCGGCTGAGCTAACGAGGACGTTTTCCACTCATAGCATTTTGGCTCCATGAGGAAAGCAATGACCAACTAATTCACTCCTTACCTTGTTTAGTTAACGTCATCCCTTCAAAGCCAATTGCAACTAATGGTGTAGAGCGGTGGATTTCGAACTTTTTCCTTTCATGACCACCCTCCACATTCGCTGTTAGTTGTTAAAAAGAATTCTGACATATTTGTTAAATTTGATGTACTAATTTCTGTAATTATTTGATTTTAGCTTATTCATATTGAGGAAATATTATCTTAGAAATGTTTAATTGTAGACTCATTTATTGTAAATCATTTAAAACTTTTATGACGTCATTTTTCATAGCGTTCTTTAGCACCTACAAGAGTTTATAGAGGCCTTCAGGTAGGGCATATGGATTCCCTTGAGAACTGCTTGTGTTGATGATGTGGTTGAAAAAATGGAATTCGAGTTCAATATTTGACAGTCTTCGCCGCGGAATATCATGATTTTTACGTATGAATTGGTACATTTTAAATGGTAAATTAGAAAAATTACGAATTTATTAAGATCCCAGCATTCCTCCAGACATACATTTCCCCTGATTACCTTTAGAAATCGTTTCTCCTTAGTTTATTTTTGATTTACTTGATATGCTTTTACTTTATTTGACTTTATTAGTCATTTATGCATTTTTTCATATTTACATCTTGTTAAAAGTTTAGTTTGTAGAATATTTACAATAAAAAATCTCCAAATTTTTTAGCATTTTCAGATCTATCATCATGTTGATTTTATTTCATACATTTATATTCATTTACTCGTATATTTTCAAATGTTACAGATATATTATGTATATTTTCTATTTTAATATTTCTCTGTAATTCCATTATGTTTGTTGTCTTTTTCTCTATATCATGTTTTATTCAGACATTATCTTCTTGTTTGACATTTTAGATATGACTATTGATGGGTTGATAGGCGCAGCAGGGCACTCCATTTTGTGGGCTCTTTCTGCTGCGGACTATTTTCCTTTAGTGAAACACGTACTTTTATACCCATCTTTCTAAAACATTCTTAACTTTTGCTATCTATATATTATTTTGAATATTCTCTCTCCCGATTTCATTGACGTTGCGTTTATTGCAAGACTTCTTAATCCCTATCTCGCCAATAAAGACGTTTGTTTATTTATCAAGTTCGGCTTCGTCACAACAGTAAACAAAATGGAGTCGCTTGATCCCCGTTCAATCCCTTTCTTTCTCCAGGTATCGCGGTTGTGGGGTCATTCGCTTCCGGTCGATCTGGCGTCTGGACGCTGCTTATGAGCGCCCTCCAACAGGACGCCATGGAGAGGGCAAACGGCAGCGAGTCGCACCCCGTGGGCCCATGGATATACAACCTCTCATTAGACGACACCACGTTCCTCATGACCTCCTCCTTCATCATCTTCACCATGCAGACGGGTGGGTCACCTCTTGATATACGGCCGATGGAGGATCAGGCGGCCGCGAAAAGTCGTCTTTATTCCGTCCACGTGGATCGCTGTTTTTATTGCGGCGCCAGAAGCGGTCCGAGCAAGTAAACGGATCGCATCGTAGCCACTCAAATCTCGTGACTCTCGTCCCTCTTTTTCTTTTCTCTCTTCTTATATTCCGAGAAGTTTTAGGGCGTGAATATTGCGGATTCATAGTCGTCAGAGCTGTCGTTTACGTTTATCGTTCCCCAGAAGGCTAAATATGGGAGAGAATGTCCGCAGTTATCGGAGAAGACTCTGAATATATCCTCAGATGAGGTTTTTATAGGCGATGGGATCGGATGAGTGAGATAGAGATGGTGGACACGGAAAAGAGTTATCGTTACCGGTTACTTACTTTTGGAATATCAATTGAAAACGCTCCTACAGCTACTCTTTAAAGCTAAACAACTTTCATACAATAGAGTGGCGGATTTATAAAGCCTTGGTAAAGAGATTCAAATAAAATAAAAATTATAAGGTAACGTAACATTTATTAAGAGGCAGACGTCTGCAATTGAAAATGAAAATTTGTGCTTAAGTTTTATGTTTAAAATGATAACGTAATTAAATATCATCTTTAATAACCACTATTCTTAACCAAAAGGAGAGATATTTAGACGAAATAAAATGGACGAAGAAAAATATGAATAGCGTCAATCAGTAGGCACGTTGGCTCTCTTAATTGAGAGGAATTGAACGACAACAGTAAACAAATGTTAGTACAAAAATACTAATTCAAAAACGAACCTAACCTTTGATAAAATATCAAATGCTGAAAAGAAAGGTAAACTGAAAATCTTTAAACGGATTAAACCTAAATCCAGCTCCAAATGAACTAATTAATCATGCTAATTCTTGTCTTGGAAGTCTTTGGTCGCTGGTTGACGTGCAGTACATAAATAATATTGAAAAAAGTCTTTTAGCTTTTCCGATATTCTTTACACGTCAGCAATATCTTTACTTTATCTTTCGTTTTTTCGTAAATACGCAAAATATGTCTGAAGAATTTCATTATCAGAGAATATATCATATGAAAGGTCACGATTCTTTTATTTACGACTTTTGGCCAAGGGCAAGGACACAATCTCTAGTGGGTGACAAGATATATGCCTAGGATCCTTGGTTCCTAGGAAGGCAAAATTCACTCCGCATCATTCGCGTGGATTAAACGAAATGGGAGCATTTTTATGGTGAAATATGCGCGAAGATGAATCTCTAAAAAGCAGCATGGAGATGGACTGTTAGTTCAGAAGCATTGTGCATACTGATCACGTTACTCTCAAGCAAATCCATCTCTCACACAGTCTCATTTCCGCGGAATGCGTCTCTCTTATCAAAATGCTGAGTTTTTATCTCTGAAAGCATAAAAAAATATCAGGAAATTCATGAATCGGTTTATCAGTTGAATTTTTGAGATACGCTGCGACAAAGACTAACTTTCGAAAATAAAAATCTTTGACACTTGGGTTCCTAAAGAGTATAAAAAACACCCTAAAAAGAAACTCAACTTGGTCTGCGGTCACTTGGAGGAACCGATTAACCATATTTAATAAAAAATTTGTACAGGTTTCCACAAGTGCTGATTAATGACATTCATTTTGATATCCATATTGAATGCTATGAAAAGTGTCGTTTATAGAATACTCGGCTGAGCTAACGAGGACGTTTTCCACTCATAGCATTTTGGCTCCATGAGGAAAGCAATGACCAACTAATTCACTCCTTACCTTGTTTAGTTAACGTCATCCCTTCAAAGCCAATTGCAACTAATGGTGTAGAGCGGTGGATTTCGAACTTTTTCCTTTCATGACCACCCTCCACATTCGCTGTTAGTTGTTAAAAAGAATTCTGACATATTTGTTAAATTTGATGTACTAATTTCTGTAATTATTTGATTTTAGCTTATTCATATTGAGGAAATATTATCTTAGAAATGTTTAATTGTAGACTCATTTATTGTAAATCATTTAAAACTTTTATGACGTCATTTTTCATAGCGTTCTTTAGCACCTACAAGAGTTTATAGAGGCCTTCAGGTAGGGCATATGGATTCCCTTGAGAACTGCTTGTGTTGATGATGTGGTTGAAAAAATGGAATTCGAGTTCAATATTTGACAGTCTTCGCCGCGGAATATCATGATTTTTACGTATGAATTGGTACATTTTAAATGGTAAATTAGAAAAATTACGAATTTATTAAGATCCCAGCATTCCTCCAGACATACATTTCCCCTGATTACCTTTAGAAATCGTTTCTCCTTAGTTTATTTTTGATTTACTTGATATGCTTTTACTTTATTTGACTTTATTAGTCATTTATGCATTTTTTCATATTTACATCTTGTTAAAAGTTTAGTTTGTAGAATATTTACAATAAAAAATCTCCANTTTTAATTTTTTGTGAAAACCTGTTCAATTTAAAAAAATAATTATGGAACACCCTAAAAGTTTAGTTTATAAATGCAAGGATGACAGTAGATGGGAAATCTGTTGCGAAGTTTGCCGAGGTTTATGTTCTCGGAGGTATCTCAAACGCTCTAATTAAGGGAATTTGAAAATAAAATCATTCAATGTGACCTACTTCCTATGAAGAGTAAAAGAAGAAGTGATAAGTTTTAAAATAAGATGTACAACAATTTTCGATCAAGTTAAAGTTAGTAATACATTACTCAGTTTTTATCAAAATAACTATCATTAGTGCCATCCAATGCAGTTTACCTGAGGATGTCCTAGAACATCTTCCCCAATCCCATAGCGTTTTCATAAGTAGAATAAGAAAAATGAACGGATAAATAGATAGTAAATGTGGAGTAAACGTAATGTACAATGTATACAATAAGAAATATCTCTTCTAATGATCAACTTACGTGTATAGTAAGGTCTAATAATGATAATATGGTTAGAAATTGTAATTAATGAGTATATCTTTGTAATTGTATTACGAACTGCCTTCGGGAGGTTTTGGAGGGGTTTTCCTCCCGACTTGGGTGAATACCAGGCAGAATACTTCTCCCCCACACATAAGTTGATTCTGACTGTGGTTTCATAATTGTAATTGTATTGTATACATTGTGTTATTTTGGGGTTATTATCGTTGAATAATGATCTAAGAATGATGTTTAATTATGTATACGGTTGCCACCATGGAGTAGGTTCCGCATTGTACCCTTTTGAATAAATGATAATAATATAAATTAATTAATAATCAATTCGCAAGAAACCATCGAAAAGAATTTAAGTATGTAATGGTAAAGTTTTATGATAACCTACTCCATTGCGTTACTTCTGTTGGTAGCTACCAAAGTTGTGCGAGTCTCATCGAAGCTTCGTGCGAGCGTGAAGTCCCAAGAGTGTTTGGTAAATCAACCTCTTGTATTTTTCGTTTAATCCCACGTGCCTCGCTATTACACTCGGGAGCAAAGTTTACCTATTTCTTATTCAGACTAATTTTATGAAGACAATGCCTGCATTTTGAGTGCGTTGATCTTAGCACTCGAGTCGATAAACTCCCAGGTTAAGGTGCTTTAAGTTGCCGTTGAGGGATATATCCGAGAGAAGCCTCGATGATGATCTCGTGATTTAAACCCATATCGTGACATCAAGAGTATCAGTCGATCGCTGCTTAAGTTTATGGTTTTGTTTGCGGATAGCTGGGAATTGTTTCCTTGTGGTATGAGCGTTGGCGATCCCACGCATATTTCGAGCCACTGTCGACGAAGGCGGAGAGAATTCATTTTTCCGAGGAAACCTTTCGGAACTTTGTGTGCTTTCGTTAGGGATATTTATGACTGCCACGAACAAGTTTGCATATGTAATGAATAAACTTTCTCTACGTAGAGTAAAAATGGCGAGCAAACAGTTCCGTGACAAGCAAAGAAAATGGCTCGCTTTCCAATTCTATTAATTCGTCAAATCGACATTTAACTATCTAAAAATCTACCTCTTTTCTTGCGATTGTGAAAGGGCTATAAATCATCAGTCACGCTTTTGCTTTTACGTGAGAGGAACTCCTGGGCGAAAAGAAAGAAGCTTCAAAGCGTAAATTTGATTGTGAAAACAATAGTGCGAGGTTTTGCAAATCTTCTCATCATTAATAAACTCATTCTACATTTTGAAGGCATATATTTTTGAGAAGCGGATGTTGCAATTTGATTGATATTTTCACCTTTGCAGGGTTTGGATTGCTGGAATCGGGATGTGTCTCCCTGAAGAACGAAGTGAACATTATGGTAAAAAACGTGGCAGACGTCGTCCTCGGGGGCTTGACCTACTGGATGTTCGGCTTTGGGTTCAGCTTCGGCCACGGGCCCTTCACCAATCCGTTCATCGCCATCGGTGACTTCTTCCTCGACGTATCCATCGCTCAATCTGATTCGAAGAATCAAAGCAATCTCACCGTCGCTTCTAACTACGAGGGAGAGGAGGTGTCCGCTGGGAAAATTGGTCCAGTGTACGCAGCCTTCTTGTTCCAACTCTCGTTTGCTACGACTGCCACCACCATTGTGTCAGGTGCCATGGCGGAGAGGTGAGACCTGCGGAATTCCAGCCGAGAATCGGACTCAACGTGAAAGATAGACTTTTAACCAGCTTGAAACCTTTGCTACCTTAGCAGTCTGCAGTTTCTTCACTTAACGTTGTAAAGTAAAACCTTCAAAAATATCAAAAAGTCCAAAAATTTACATTCCCAATGTAGTACATTTTATGTACTATATGTACATGGGCATTCACGGGCACAAAATGATATCAGAAACACTGGAAAACGGGTGAGGGTGATTTTGCGCAAGATGGTGCGCACCCAGAAAATCCCAAGGAAGAATGGACCTGAAAAAAGGCTTTTTTGAAGTCCATTCTTCCTTGGTATCAGAAACTTTCTGCCCAATGCCCCATTTTTTGAATTTCAATGCTCTTCCAAATATGATAATTTTTAATTATTCTATGCAAACATCTAATTTCTAGAGGTATTGCCAAGTGCTTGTGAATATCTGAATATTTTCTTTAAGTTTCTCCGATCCTTTTACCCGTATTAGTTTTACCTGCCGTTTTTCTTAGTGATGGAAACATCTAGTTCAAAGAGGGACGTGTATTTTCCATATCTATAGCTTCAACTATTAGATAAATATATAAATTTTTTGCATTGGATGTGAAAAATAGAGCTAATCTCTCATTTACGTTAATCTAATGTTGTAAGGCGATCAAAATTACTGGTTGAATACCTAAGTTGAGCAGTACGGAAAATTTGAAGTGTGAAAAGCAATAAAAAGTTTCCGCAGGAAACATCATTTTTTATGAGCCACCGCAAGGAATATAGCGCGCGAAGTTGTAAAATACGTCATTCTTTGAAGATTGATCGCTTACGTTAACGATCGAACCGAATGTTGGACAGGAGCCTTATCTTTTCGCTTCTCTTCCAGATGCAGTTTTCGCGCCTATTGTCTCTTTTCACTTCTCAATACTGTCGTGTACTGTGTGCCCGCCGGCTGGGCCTGGGGTGAGCATGGCTTCCTCAGGGTGCTCGGAGGCGTGGACATCGCTGGATCAGGACCCGTCCACCTCGTCGGAGGGACTTCCGGTGAGAATGCAATTCTCCGCAGGTTGTTGCGTACACAAGTTTGATTGATTTCTAAAGAAATGATTTGAACTCTTTTCCGGAAGATATGAACGTTTTATCGACCATAAAATCTAGTAGTAGTAGTTTCGTAAAAGTCCTTGACAGCTTAAGTCATTTCCTTGGGTCCCTACCGGGAATCCTGGGAAATCGCTTTCACCAAAGACGAACTCGTTCCCACTCGGCTATCTGGAAGCCCTACCATAAAATCTCTTCGTATGAACTTTTCTATATCGAGTAATTTTATTGTGATCGGAACTCGTTTCTCGTGAGCTTTGTGGATAGCTACTCGATGAGAATCGGTAACTGATACAAAGACAAGAGTCCTGATATTTATTTCAGGTTTATCTTTACCACTCCAAGATGATATGTAAGTTTAGCTCGAACGTTTACTTTCGGCTGTAAGATTTTATCCAAAGTTTGTAAAGGGAGTAAATTTCCACCAAAAATTTCGTTCAACGTTTTAATATGACCCACTCCGGTATTGAAGTAGAGACCTAATGGAGCGGTGATAAATGTATTGCCGTTCTTCTTCATTATCATGATATTATATTTCATGATATCGAATATTTTACTTAAGTATTGATATGTTTTTATTTAATAAATTTTTCACCTTATAAAATGTAAAATCTTTAGAATGGAGAACAATAAAATGAATACAGTTACATACGCATAACGGAGTGTAACGACAGAGTACAACTCTAATGTACGTTTTATGACATTAGAGTCAGAGAAAAATTCACAACAAAATATTCCTTCTATTGTATCGAATTAATCTGGGAATATAATGAGGCCTACTGATCCTTATAGCCATGGTTGCAGCCGCAATGCTTGGCCCACGCCTTGGTCGATACGATCTTCCGAGGAGTCTTGAGCCTTTGCCTCCAGGAAGCCCAACCAACGCTCTGATGGGCCTCTTCATGCTCTGGTGGGGATGGTTAGCTTTCAATTCTGGCAGGTAAGTTTATACTCTATTCCGCTTACAATTCTGCATCTTTTAGAGGCATTTTGTTTATTTTCAGGAGCTTCTTTGATTTTCATAAATCAGGGGTATCATATTCCCGCAATGGAAATAATTAATTTGAAATGATGACCGTAATTCCACCTAGTCTAATTATACGGTATTACTTTTAGTAAGAAATTAATGTTAATTTAGTTTAAGGAAGTTTAATATTCTATATAGTCCATAAAATTAATATGCTCAATCCTCACTTGGTGGAATGTAGTAGAAACCATCTTAAATGAAACACTTCGTAACTTCCACAATATATTTTCCGTTCGACCGGTTTCGTGAACGTGTTGACATCTTCAGGTGAAGAGTACAGAAATTGTACTGCACTCTTCACCTGAAGATGCCAACACGTTGACGAAACCGGTCGAACGGAAAATATATTGTGGAAGTTACGAAGTGTTTCATTTAAGATGGTTTCTATATAGTCCTATTCGTATATACTCGTATATTGCAGAATTTTGTATTTTTGTAAATTTGGCTGTATGTATTTGTTTATTATCATTATTATTTTAAGAGAACGGTGGGTTATTCTCCCTTCTTCTTCTCATTTATTTATTGCTTTATATAATTTTTGTATTTTTGTCTTTATTTCCTCATTTGGTTGGACTCATCATATTCTATGCATTCTTGTAAAGGAGTTATGTGCATGTGGAGTTGAAATTCATGATTGGTGTCTCCGTCTACGTTACAAAGTATTCCACAATGGGTCCATTTTCTTTTAAAGCTCTCTACCGCCCCGTTTCCATAGTGATAGTTCCACTCACTCCAGATCCTCCATTTAAAATTATGTTTGAAAGATTTCGTTACGTTGAAAATTTATTTTGATTTGTCCTCATTGCAAAGGAAGGTAACCCAAATTGTAGCCTAGGCTAGATCTATTATATAGTTGTTCAGGATAATATCCCGTTGGACGCAATTTCTGCCCACGGAAATTCCGCTAACCAAATCTCTTCGAATATATGTTTATTTCATAGATTGGAGCCCTGCCCGATTTGGGTAAAATTTTGCATACATGTCCACTTAGACCAGAAAGGCAGCATTGTCATATTTTCATTCAAAAAGGGATACATCTTAGATATGGAAATAGGGCAGAGTTTTTTAGACTTTTCTTGGGATAGACGTCGGAAATCTAATACAGTCAAGAACAATTTTTGAATGATCTTATTTTCCTGAAAATCGGGAAGTTGTGCGAATTATAATTGTGTTTATGTTATTAAATATAGTTATTTTATTGTATTTTAAGCGTAAGTGAAGGTATAAGATTCCCTTTTCGAATATTTTAAAGGAATATTGTGTTCCTTCCTCTGAGTAAACAATTGCTTAACTCTTTAAAATCGCGGTAAAATATTTTTTCGAAAGGAAACTATAAGGTCAGTTTTAGTTCCATAAAATTCGGAACGGAAATTAATCTCCACAGCATCTCTGCCGCCTTTTTTTATTCAAACTTTTTGACTTCATGCTTGGATACTAAATTTATATTTTTCACCACGGAATAATTAGCATTCATCATAAAAATATTACATTTCATACTTTGGTAGTAAAACTATACCTAAAAGAAGGTAATTGTGCATCATCAATTGAATGGGGTTTTAAATAAAAATTTAATAGGTCAACTGCAACTGCGAACATTGACGCGGTGTGAGGCGGAAGGCGAATCGATGACCGGTTGCAGTTTTCTACGAAGCCTACTTGGCAACAAGTATTTTTTTGCATTTAGAACAGAAACTGCCAGAATTCAAGAGGAAGAACACTATAGGTGAATTAAGGAGTTGGTTCAATTTACTATTCATAATTTGTGTGGAAAATACATTGATTAGTTGGTGGGGCCCCAGTGCCTCGACGAAAGGAGTTGTAGCAGAGTTAGCAGAGTCATAGTAACAGATTCTGACGTAGCCTGAGTTGGGGTTTGGATGTTAAGACTCTCAGATGTTAAGTTTCCTCACGGCCGAAATGGGGTTTGAAAAATGAAGGTCTGGAAAGTTAATGGTAATTGTTTAAACATTTTCAGTTACACACCCTACTAGAGATTCTCACGGAATGTATATATATATATATATGTAAATATACACCTGATTCCATTTTGACTATAATAAAGACAAAAGTTTGCCTTGTAATGTAGGCAATTTTGTGTGTGTTCAATGACTCAGAACCTCCCTCCTCCAGAGATAAATCCTGACTGCGTCCCTGGTTCGAAGAGGTATTTTTTGATTCAAAATATTAAAATATTTCACCATAATCAATCTGCATGTTTAAAATCAGAGAGACTAGGGCGACAAGCTTGAAGAATCAACGATGTCTGGCGACAGACTGACAAAGCGAACAGACTCCAAAGCATCGTTAAAATTGGGCAGATGAACTGCACGGTAGAATGTAGAATCTGCCCAATTTTTACGGTGCTTTGGAGTCTGTTTTCGTCTTGTTCTCCACCTTTTCAGTCTGTCGACAGACATCGTTGGTTCTTCATACACGAGTACATAGGTGCCGGAGAAACTCGGTCCTATATATCAAAAGTATCATCGAGAAAAATTCATAATTAGCTGAAATGTGTGCCCAGGTACTTTTCCGTAGGTATACTGGAGGAAAGAAAACCATATAAATCCTATTTAATACTATTTCTCTCTCCACAAAAGCACTTTCGGCACCAGTGGACACAAGTGGGAATTCTCCGCCAGGGCCGCAGTGGTTACGATGCTCGCCTCCTTCGGCGGTGGCGTGGTGGGGCTCGTCCACTCCTTCGTGCGCAGGCAAAGGCGATTCCACGTCATAGACCTCATCAATGCAGTCCTTGGATCACTCGTATCTGTCACAGGTGCGTGGAAACATTGCTCCGTAATTTCATCTCCATTCAAAGATGACTTCGAGGCTCGACCTTGTGGGTTTCTCCTCGGACGAAAATTTTGAGGCAAACAATTTGGCTTTGAAAGGTAACATTGTGTCCAAGAGATGGAGCAATTCGTCTCCATTCTCCAAGAAAATTCTCTCTGAAATGAACACTAATTTCTCCAAAGAACGAACCCAAAAGAACAAGCATTTATTAGGAATTTTTCATTTTAGGTATTTAAAACTGAAGTACTTAACGAGGTTTGGAATTGCAAGTACCCTGTTTGCAAATGGATGAAATTTCGTAGGGATGTGAAATTTAGATTTTCCCGCAAATTCAATCAGACGTAAACGATCTCAAATGAATGCCTTCCTGAGATAACATTTCAATTACTGTCAGCTTATTTATAGTAATTAAAAATTACACAGAAGAGGAGGGGGAAGAAAGAAAAGCGGGGAAGATGGGCTATAAGATGCATACAAATGATAGACTTTCCTTCGTAACATAATTCCACAATAAAATCCCGTGGACTTCATGATGTAACTTCACTATTTAGGTTTAAATCAATTGGAAGAATCCTGTTGGTTATCTCTCAGCTGAGATGATTAGGTCGATCTATTTAAAGAATTACCTCATTCAGTAATACGTCATGACACATATTTACTGTATAATTTCGTAAAAGTATTTCCATATTAATCTATGCCAGTAATTTTTAACCTAGTTGATTACATCCCTAAATTTAAAAGATGACAAAAATGTCAACTTTTTATAATACATGACTAATGAAAGTTAGGATTAACGTCCTGAAAGATATGAATTAAAATTATTCACCTGGAATAAACTCTTTAAAAAAACTTCGTAACCAATCATTAAATAATAATCATGTACTTGTTCTTTCGAAGCAATTACTTTCTATCATAACGCGTTGCACTGAACAAGCTTCTCGCACCACCTGAAATGCATGCAACCCTTGTTAAGTGACACCGATATGAACCACCAAGTTCATCTTCATTAGTATCTTCAAATAACGTGTTCATATGATATTTTAATTCAAATTTAACCTTTAGAAATCACGAACTTCCAAGTTTCCTCGCGATCACTGAAGATTTATATATTTTCAAGTCTTGGAAGCTCTGGAAATGAAGCGTCATACGAGCAAGGGAATCTTGATAAATAACACAGCCAATGAATAAAGTCCCACACACCGAAACCGGTTTTACAATCTACGTCGCTGCTTTGGAATTAATTAAGCCTCTCATTTTCATTAACGAACAGCTCCACTTTATTAATTCGTAGCGGCCTCTTTTTATATCGGCGTAGACATACTTTACTCACAATCACGTTCCTTTTGAAGGGTCATAACAAGCATTTATTTCTAGATCTGGAAAATTCTATTTTCTGTATATTGAAGTTTCTTTATTTCATAATAGCAATTCTGCGCAATCGATGGTGAATAAATTATTCGAGTCTTAACTAGCTCTCCGGTAACTCAAGGACATCATCTTACATCATTAGGAAGGGAGGATCATGTGAGTCTTCCGCGTGATGAGCGTTGATGGTACAGAGCGACCGATTAATTTTCTTAATCCTCAATTCCATTTAAAGCGGCGATGTCACCGTAACACGAGGATGAAGTTGACTGGATTTATTGTGCCAGGTCAGACGCGAAGATTTAGCAAGGAGTTTATTGAGGGACTTCATTAATCTGACGGAGGCGCCTCGTTAAGAGTAAAGGGAATTCTTCCATCAGAGATATATATATTTTAGCCGCGCCTACCATAAGGTTATGTTGATGAAATCATGATTTTAGTGCGCTGTGATGAGGAGATACGGACGACTCCCATTCACTCCTCGTTAATTGAATGCAGCCCTCGAATCAGAGATATAGAGGGAGGAAAGGTTATGGTCAGGGATGAATAACGTCTTCAGCGACAAAAACTGGTGCAATCCAATGATATGTTTTGGCAAATAAGGGGAAAGGTATGATTTTTTATCCTGTTAATAAGAAGCATTTCAAACTATTCTGTCAAGTTATTCCAACTCTCTCGTTAAAAAAATAATGGAGGGTAAGTGCATATGTACTCAATAACTCAAATCTGTATATGAACAACTATCTTTGTGTGATGGTGCGGTTATGACAATTCAACATCAATATAGCATACCTTTAATTAACGATCACAAAGCAATTAATATTAATAAAACGGGAGGTTTTTGGAGGATTTTCCCACCCGTCCTTTGGCGAATGTTTAACATCTGCCACCTGGCCAGAAGGCCAAATTGCAGTGTCAATTAAAATAAATAAATAAATTAATATAAAATGAGAAATTGTTACCACCTCGGAGTTAATCGAATTACCAGTAACTAACTAAACTGACGTTTTCAGTATTCGTTAGGGAACGTTTTCTTCTGTCACCATTAAATTATTTTAAAGGTCATCGATCTATTAGTTCAAAAAACTGCTTCTTCCAAGGATTCGTATTTCGTGACCGAAGCCTTACGCGACAAATTGGTTGCGTAACCTCTCAGCTTTTGAAATACTGCACACCGTTGCGTAAGTATTAAGTGTCGCTCTATCGCCATCCATATCTTTGCATTTCTCTCCGATTGATTGAAATAGGTCACACCAGTTCTTCTTTCTTCAGGAATTCCGCGACACTTCGTCCCATGATTATTTTTATTTGCTTCGCGGGACTACATCATAGTTCTGCAACTTGGTTTCCCAATTCTGTTCGTGACTCTTAACTATAATTTCAGTTTCACAGTTATTATTTTTCTTATCCTTTTTCATTGCATCGAAGAACAACAATAATTAAACTTTCTCTCTCTTAGATTGAACGTTCATTCTCAGCTGAAGTAAGTGAGTTATTCATAATATCTACTTTGCGTAATCCTGTAGCTTAGAATAATCATGGGCTCCCGAATAGACTAGCGGGCACCGCGTTCGACTTTGCGAAAGTCGAACGCGGTTTCCCATGGCGAAAGCGGTCCTGGGTTCGATTCCTGGTGGGGGCTCACGTGCGACATGACCTTAGCAGTCGAAGCACTTTTAACAGTACTACTACTACTACTACTACTAGAATAATCATTCGTCCTCCTTTTGCCAACCGAATCTGGAACCAAATTATAAATATAACTTATATCATATAGTAATATAATGGTGAGATGGGCAAAATAGGGAGTATTTTACAAAGAGAAACTAATGTCTTCTTCGAAAACCGTGTTTTGAAATATTTTCTGTAAATATGTTCATAGATACATCTACATCTACATAAACCTTGCAAGCCGCCTTTTGGGGTGTGGCAGGGGGTGTTAACACCAAGCCTTCAAGTTATTCAAGGTCATCTTCAGCTTATTGTTGTCGCGTATCTTCTTAAGTATCTTCATATGTAATGGTATCCTGATATGAAAACGGAGTATTCCTAAAGAAGTTTTTGATAAATTGATGGAATTTCGTCTTTTTTCACAGTATTTACGTTTTACTCAACTTAAAAATGCTAATCTGTAATAAAAGCTGAGATAAATTGATCTATTAATCTACTAAGTTATAATTTTATGCGAATAAACGAATCTTTATTAAAATAAAAATCGTGTATGATGATTTTGTAAATAAATTATTGGAGAGTCCTCTTAAAACAATTCAAAATTCCAGCGAAGAAAGACAAAAATCCGTTTATACCCCATCGCTTGTGGAAGCTTAGAATCTTCAAGATGATAATTTTATGCTGATCATAAAAACAGGAGGCAGAAAAATTAGAAAAGCTGAAGATAGACTTTGAGGAAAAGAGTATCTGATATTTCAAAAAGTCTTAAGATAGTGGTGGGGAACGTAAAGCCGCATGTGTCATTAGGCCCCAGATGAAGCTGTCATCTTATACCGTGTGGGCGTACTTGAGTAATAAATTTCCCATTTTCGTGTTTGGCACCGAAATTTTACAAAGAAAAACGAATTTCATCGTTATGGAAACTAAAAGAGTAATATCATCCATTTTATTGCCAATTGGAGATCCCACACCTCTGGCATAGGATTTATATGAGATTTTTTCTGTCACTTTCAGTATTTTAACCCTAGTGGTTTCTTGGATACGGGTTGGATAATAAGTACCCCTTTCCATTACTTATAGTACTTCTTTATTTATTTGTTCATAGGACTAGAGTTAAGCAAATAGGTCAGATGGTGGTCATTAATACGAAGAATAAAATACTAACTGTGATTCATTACAGTCATGAAAAAAACCTTTCGAAAAACTAATAAACCATAGTAAGGAAGTACAGAATACAATTTAAGAAAGTCAAACATACATGAATTTGCTAGTAATGCAAATGATTGTACATAACCTACCGAAATGATTCTGTTATACACGAAAGCGACATAAAATTATGAATATCATTTTCTTTTTTAAATTTTGCCTAAAATATTTAATACCATAACGAAGGAAAAGGTTCGAAAACTTTTCAGGTAAATAGTCCTATTCCCACATCTCTCAATTCAGAAAAAAACCTCAACAAACGTTCGTTCTCTATTTAAACTCGAAAAAGATTTATTTGCGACATTTCCCTATAGATAAATCGCGTCTTACAATGCATTTTCAGTTTTTTTAATCGTAGAACGCTTTCCTATGATAGATTTTTTTGACATATTCCCTAGCTTTTTGTTTTATTTCTCGACTCTGAATCACCAGATTTTTTCTCGGAACATTTAATTTTTTTATCTCAGCAGATTTTGGTTGCGAAGATTCTGTAGAGGAACACAAAAATTCACGATACGAAAGCAATACATAGATTCCATCGTCGCATTATTCGCTTCTGAAGTACTTTTGCGTCAAATCCAAATGGATAAGCGGAGCAGAAAAATAGGTGGACGTCTCCGTCAACGGACCAACCGTTTACATTCCGTTTTCGGTCATATTCCAATTGCGAGACGTCTTCTTCAGATATGAATTCCATGATTGTTACGTGCCGCTATTCGAGTCACCTTAGCGTTGCAGTTCTGAAATTGAACTCCATGTTCAATGCTCTTTAAGTTCTTGCGTACGTGGGCGGTGCTGTGCGGCAAAATGGCGGCCAAGGTCAATGTACATACACACGCTGATTCCGAAGCGAGATTCTGACGCCTGGTAATTAGGTGAAGTGGCGGACGGTGGCCCATTGAGGGGAAGCCCAACTCACCGTGCGCGCAAACAAAAAAGTGACCAAGTAAAAGCCCCGGAGCGAAACGGGCTTTGAGAGCCATCTCCGGAAATAAGAGCGCTCCGCTTTTCTGTCTCATTAATTAATTGCTGATACTTACCATAAGGAGTTTTGTGATCTCACAGAACGCTAAATGCAAGTTTCATAAAAATATGGGCATTTGCTAAGGAATGGACTTTTAAGAGTCCTCTTTGTTAATTAAAAGAGTATTCCTGAGATTCAAGTTGAAAACACGAATCGGGTTAGAATATAGGTAGACCCTTTATTGGAGAGATTAGGCCCAATTGGCCCCTCTTACACCTAGCCTCGTTTGTCGTTGTTATATGTACAAATACTATATTATTATTATTTATTCTTTCGGCGAGGTTAGGTCAAAATGGTCTCTCTTCCACCTAGCCTCTGGAGTTATTACATGATAATAATATTACACTAATAACCAAAATCAATTGATTACATTTAACTTAAACAGAAAAATTAATACATCTACAAAATCCAGCAAACATGGGTACAAGGAAATTGATGAAAACAGTTGATATAAATTAAAAGGCAGACAAGACGATAAACAAAAACTAATACGGTCCACTAGATATAGATACATATAAGAACACACAAAGATTTGGGTTGTGGGGAAAAACGTTTCAACTGAATTTTTATGCAGAAAAACCCACGATGAGGGAAAACACCCACAGAGAAGCGGGTTGAAAAAACCGGGAATATGCTGAAGAAACAGCATTAGAAGTAATTTGTAATGAATAGTTTGCACTTCAAAAAGCATAGTAGATGAAAAATATGATAAAAGGAAAATTCAATACACACATTGAAAGAAAACGCAAAATATCACTACGCCGTTTTATTGCAATAGTACATTAAGATAACAATAGTTAATCTAAATTAACTAGTAATTAAAAATTACTTTCCAACTAAAGGTTCTCGTTGAATAATCAGTGTCATAAATGGTAATCTTCGTCAATACACTATATACTCATTCAATCCTTGTTAGTAAGAGTATCCTGAAAATATACAAAGAAAGAATACGTTAGACGAGATATATTCAAGAAAATTTCTCATAAGTTACAGAAGATGAGAATAAAAAGCTTAACATCGGTCATTCACTTGAAAAATATGTGTGATCAAGTATAAGGGGGAGGAATAATTGCAAAAAGCTAATGGAATAGTTGATTCTCTGAGTTAACGAGTCTGAGTTAGGAAGTTAAAGAGAGAACTGAATTTAAGAATGAACGCAGAAAGACAAAAACTGTAGTTGAAAAATTTTGTATCGAATATTCTAATTAATTTTCAGTACTCTGAATTTTATACCAATTTAGATATCTCTGATTGACATTACCTTAGAAGAATGCACACCGGTAGTTACGCCGAACAATTCTTCTTGACTTCTAATGACAGATGTAATTAACCATTAAGTTTTCTAAACGTAAGACACCACTGTAGCCACAAGTTGCGGTTTCTGTCATTCTTTTTATTTTGTTGCATGAATTGCGTGAAGTTTAATTTTTATGTATGTTTAACTGTGTGAAACAGATATATTTATGAATCTTTTAATGGGGAAAATAGGCCGCAGTAAAATGTATTACTATTACCATTTCAGAAATGATGACTTTACCTTATCGGTGTTTCTTATGTCATCTTGAAGCTGATGTCGATAAATAAAGTTCAGTATATCTTAAATTTGCAAGGATTGTATCAAAAACCTCAACAACGTAAGAAAGGGAAAGATGAATATATATTTTTATTTTCCCTCAAATCAATATTCTAGTTTAACAAGAATATAATCATACATATCTCCATAAACTGAATCAAAATTCCTCTTAACTTGATTATTTTCAACTGAAACTTGATTTATTATAAAGAAAATAAGTAGGGAGATTGGTGTATGGAAATGTAAAATAGTACACCTAGTTGTATATACGGAGATATGACTCGAGAGTTTAAGCTAGATGTAATGGACGAGAAGAAGCATCCTTATACGCTCTAGAGTAGTTTTGATCCGCAAGAGTAATAGGCGAAGAAGGTCAATCAGATATCTCCGAAATAAAGATGCTGGAGGAAGATAAAAATGGATTACTCGTGTCCATTCCTTCGGCACTTCAATTGGAATCTACAACTCATTCCATTTGCGAACGGCAGCCAGATGTTTACCGAATTCATACACGCGCATGAATTTCATTCCGTACTATTTAAGAATTCGAAATGTTTACGGAAGAGATTTAGCTGTTTTTAGCAGAGATCATTGATTGTATGAAGGGAACGGTCAAGAAATCTTCTGTTGTTCTGCTATTATCGAGGAGGAAATTGGAATGTATCGACGGAAATATGGAGCTATAATGACAGTGGAAATACGAAAAACAGGGTGAATATTGTCTTTAATCTTATTTTTCTCGTTGAATAGACGTTGAAATTCAGTATTGCATAATAAAAGCGATTTTAGACTTAACCTTTTGTCTGTTTGCAACGAAATTGCCATTGATTGTCATTACGTAGGTCATCGTAACTTGTCTACTTGTGATTGAAAGTTTTAAGACTTATTAGACACAAACTCCAATACTGCACCGTCGCACTGTACACGTTTTCCACATCTGATCCAAACTTCTTTTTAAAATTTGGGTTTATTATTAAAAGGAGACATTTATTTAATCCGATTTTCGCTGATGGACAGATGGAAGTAAACGTGCATGAGGAAATCTTTAAGAGCAATATTTAATTTTATTGATAAGGAAGTACATGATGCAAACTAAGGGTTGTCCCTATGTCACTACAACTGTTCAATTATGCTTCCTAGTCATTACATTTGAATTAAAATATATTTATCATTTTTACCTAAATTATGCTTTCTACAGCTCCCATATATGTGAGTTGTGGACTCTTATATATATCATTATACCTTTAAGCACAGTTACTTGTGTATAATATTTATGTATACCTCACAATTATAACAATTTAATTAAACATTGTTATGTAGGATACTCAATTAACAGTATGGGTAGAATCAGCGATTTCTCTAATATAGCGTAGTTTGCCATGTCTTCCACGTTCGCAGCCAAGACTGGTTTTGACGTATTCACGAATGCCGATATTGTTTTTCTCGGCCACTCCAGAGCAGATGACATCAAAAAGGTCGCGAGGCCTTTCTGAACTTTCTATCAATTGCGACTCATTCAGCAGTCTTACGTGGTGGATCGGCGCGCGAGACCGTCCAGCCTCTCCTTCGTTTGTTTTTAAAGCTCGTCTTCGATCCAGAATGTGCAACAGGAGCAGTTGTGCGTGTGTCCCGCTTACGTTTCCTTGGGGAGGACGAAGGACAATCGCTTGCGATACAAACAAATGAGGCGGAAAATGTTGAAAGGAGAGGGGAGGAGGAGTGTAACGATGGGGTTGATAGACGGTGATGATGTCGCGAGGTGGGGAATCCGTAAGGCGAGACCTGGGCCTTTGAGAGGGGAGGGCTTATGATGTTAAAGGAGAAGGCGCTATAAAGAAGAGTTCTCTCTCGCAAGAAGACTGAGATCAGGTTGGGAATCAAAAGGAGAAAGATCAAAAGAAAAAGAGGAAACGGTGACGGATCAGTGGACGTACGGAAAGGTGATTCGATTCGACGTAAGTCATCATAACGCTTGTCACCCTTGAGATTGAACCACGAAAGATGTAATGGAATCCAAGAAATGGTGTTTTTATAAGGAAGGTGTATTTCAAAGATCACTGTAGCGACAGCTTTAAAGTTATGTATATTCTCTTAATGGAGAACGTCTAGAGAATGGAGAGGGTTGGAATAATAATAAATGCCTTTATTTGGGCGAGATTGAGACTAAAAGTCTCCTCTTCCATCTAACCCATAATAGAGCTGAGATATACCGCTGAGTTCCATTAATTTTGGAATTCGCCCATGGAATATAGTCATCATAGAAGTTGTTCCACATCTTGCAAGGGGGAGTACAACGGTTGTAAAAATGAATTTATATGGACCTAAAGTCAATACTCACCAATATACCTTCCTCAAAGGAAACATCAAGATATTAATCAGTGTAACGAGAGAATAGGGAAAACTTTTGGTAGATTTCTAACAAAACGGAGCCACATAAACGTACAGACAATTCTCTGTGATGTGAGCTAAGTTAATTATCATCTATTAAATAGCGTTCAATAAAATTATATAAAGATATTTTTTATGCATTCTGTTTATACGTCTCTAAAGACTTTATTTATTTAGTTTCTTTATATTTATAGCTGTAGATTCTGCCGTTATGAGTATATGGAAGAGAAGGATTATTATTAGTTTTGATCAATCAAAGGATCGAATGTATACAATAATAGTTTTAATTTTTAAAGAAGCCGAACTTAGTTCCATCATTCTTAAAGATGAAGCTCAGTGGTATGTAGATAATCAACGTGACGAATTGCTTCTCATAAAATTTCATATGTTATTTCACTATATCCTTAAAGTAACGAAAATCTAACATAGAGTTCTGTTGTCTTAAATACAGAAATATGATAGCCTTTTACTTACGTTTCCATTGATTGATGGCCGATCTGATAATGAGCGCAAGATAAGGGAAATAGATGCTAAGACAAGTCGTTTTAGGGACTCTTTCTTTCCGCGAACGATACGCGATAATAACAAAATAAAGAAATAGCGCGAGCATCCGGTGTTAACACCCCCTGCCACACGCCGAAAGGCGGCTTGTAGGGTATTGATGTAGATGTAGATTGATTAAAGGTATCATTCTGGAAATGTTTCGTTACTTTGGCCTATATTGCCGAGTGCCTTTCCTTTTAAGGAGATTGATCTAGCTAATGCTTAAAGGAATCAGCGATCAGCTGATAAACTAGCTAAGACTTTTACTAAGACTAAAAGCATTTATCTTTCATTTGAAGTACTCAAAAATCACCATGAAGTTATTCTGAAATGAGTAGATATTTCTGAGAGGAGGATTGACTTGCGCTAACATCGATCTTTTAAAGCCACTTGTCAGTGGAGAAAATTGTTTCGGTGAAAATTAGAGTGGCTTTGCGTCAGAGGAGCCGTTCGATTGGGGAAATCAAGGCGATATCGAGGTTTCTGAGAGCAAAGGGAAGAGCTGACTTTGTAACATTCGGCAATTTACAGGGGCGTCTTAACGGTGGGGTACTCCCGGAAACTGCCCAGGGCCCCCAATTCCCAGGGGTCCCTTTCACTCTTTCCGTATTGTTTGAGCATAGGTCAACTACCTTAATGTTTGTAATCGAATTAATAACAAAAAAGAGTAATAACAGTTTTTACGCTATGTGTTGTCATATTCAGGTTAGTGAGAGTAAAGGTACGAATGTAGATAGTGCTTTGAGAGGCCTATTAAAATACTTTGTCCAGGGGCCAATGATGTTCTTCAGATGTCCTCAGGAAAGATATTTTTTAGAGGAAGGCGTTGATTTGTAGAAAGTTATCAGAAATCACCCTCAATATCTATATTCACCGAATTCACTTGAGAAAAAAACCTAAAAATGTCATCGGTTATTGAATGGAAAAGAAACTTGAAGCAGTTGAAAAACTACTGCTTTGTAATAAATGATAATCATCTTAGAGTTTAAAATTTTAAATAAAAAGGCATAGTCATCGGCAGTCGACAATGCCTTTTGAGAAAGAAATTGTAAGTGCCGTAAAAAACAATAAATATGATGTACATTCGCAATGATGATTTCAATTGCTATCTACAAATGCTTTGTGTACATTTGAGTTTAAATAAAGGCTGTTGAATATTTTCTCATAATGTTGATTCTGTGATCAAAACACTACATAAATGGAAAGGAGATAGAACATTTACCCATTTTTTTGATTCGTGCAAAAGTGATTTCCTATTTTCACCGACTTGATTGTCGAGGTTAAGCTGACACAAGATCGTTTTGTGGCAGTCATCAGACCCATCTTGTCTCATGCCAGTTACTTCGGTCCTTCGCTTTGATGACGTTCTTTATCAATTGCATCCCGTCATTCATCCTAGACCTTCCTCAATAGTTCTTCCAGTGGGAGATTCATAACTGTTTTTATCAGTCAACTGTAACTGACGTGTTTCTTCTCTTCTTATTCGAAATATTCCTCTAGCCCTAATTTCTCTACCATATTATGGCATTCTTTATTATTCACACTATGAAGATCTTTCTCCATCGTTCGTTTCTACCATTTTCTCCGTTTTAGTTCTTTTTATTTGAACCTTTACACAGCGTTTGATCGAATGAAAAGTCTATTCTTCATAAAAGGATCCACGATGGTTAACATAAGTAGAATTTTTCTTGATTAACTTCGCGATTTCGGAGTCCTCGATAGTTTAACTCGAGCTTGTGAAATGCAGAAAATAGTTTTTATCTCCGGAATCGTGGAAGGTCTTTCCATCTGTTGTTACAATTTAAGTTTATCTTACTCAGGATCTAATACAAGTACGAGATGTTACAAAACAATCTAAATATAAAATCGATGGTAGCAGGCTTTACTGTGTGGAAATCCTAATCTAAATATGTTTTCAATGAATGGCACGAGGGCAAGTAAAACCTTGGCCAGTAACGAGAAACTTAGAGGTTGTTATTAACTTCGTGAAAATCGTGAAAGGATTAATTTCACAGTCAGTAAAATTATTATTATACTTAATGATAAAGATACACAAAGAATGTAGGGTGGCAGAGACGTTCCATAAGTGAACGCAAAGTATACAGCTCCAGACTCAGCACTTTTGACGTTTAATAGGCCACAGGAGCACAAGAAAACTCAGTTTTCCCGAGGCCAAACTTCATAATTATTATATTTTTGAAGTCTTTAGCAAATTGTTTTGTTATTTAGTATGAAATATCACAGAGTCAAGGACGACTCCGCTCAGTGTATTGTTTCATTCAGAGTCCGAGAGGAAGTTGAAAAGTAACATTTGAGAGTTAATAATTCGGGGTATTCCATTAAATTGATTGGCCCCTGTGTAATTGTCTCACCTGCTTTCATGTAGCGTCTTATGAAATTTTATTGTCGATTATTCTCCAAAAGCAGCCTGCTCTCTTGTAATCGTTTGCGATTGTATTTGATCGGCCTTCAGAAATTTCACGCGAAGCAATGCCGAAACAAGGTCGCTAAATTATACTCCCAATAGAGAATGAAAGGGTTTCTGGCGCTTCGAACGTCTTGGCGCAGCTGCGTCTGCAAGAGCCGAGGATTTCGTGAAGAAAGACAAGAAAAATTTTGAGAGCCGAATATTAACAGAAATCGTTTCGCATAGGGGAGGAATCGTTTTCGGTTTTCCCGTAGATCCCTTTTGGGGACCTCCAGGGCAAAATCATCTAGTCTGAGGAAGAATTTCGACGAAGGAAAGGATGGAGAAATCGCGTTCAATCAGTTCCGATGGATAGAGAAGCAAGGCAGACACTCATCTTCATCGGACATGCCATTTCCATCGATCGATACTGGGACGGAGGCCCTCTTTCGTTTTTATACTTCTTTCTAAAGGAAACGGGGAAAATACTGTTGGTGTGAAATGGACCCCACGTGAGCCTAGAACCTGTCCTCACGTACCGTAGATGCTGTGGAGTTAAAAGCAAGCTAAAATGACATTACAGCCGAAAGGACTCTTAGTATACGGAGAGAGGGGATATGGACGAAAGCTTTCAAAATGCATCGAAAAAGATTGTAAAACGTCTGTTTACGAGGTATTCTTTAGTGTCATACTTTGCAATGGCTGTCGACTAAAAAGAAGAATAAATGGTACTCCGAAAAGAGATGGTTGCTTTTTTAAGAGGTGAAGGAGCGAAACGCGGCATCTTCTTAAAGGAAGGTGCGACTAGGAAAATTCTGGATTATTTTAGTATCGTGATTTTGATATTTTAATCTTCAAGGCCGTGTTTAATGGTTGCCAGGATTAGATTTAGACACTTCTTTCTTCTTTTGACTCATGTTTCACATTAGAAAATGTTACAGTAAAAAAAAAAAAATTCCATTTTTATGAAGTGCATGGAAAAACTTACTGTGGGAAGTTCAAAAGCTTAATTTCGCTATAAATAATTAAATATTCAAATATAAGCATTTAACTGATATAAGGGTATAAATTAGGTCTTAATTTGGGAGATTACTAAATTGGGAGAGGCTAAGTTTCCTCGGTCATCTTTGTACATAAAATAAAATAAGTAGAGATAATTATAGCTGGTAATTGCAGATACAGGATAGGTTTACCATAACATCTTACAGACGTCCGAAATGTGTAACATTTTATATAAATATGGTCCGCTCAACCTTCGCGAAGGACTCAGGCAGTACCTTATGTGTTTAAGTTTCAATATAATCCTGATGGCAGATAACTTTCATATTGCCTGTATTTCAACACTGCCCGTTTAATACGCGTTAACTCCATACTATTTCCTCCTAGGGTAGTATTTTCTTCGTCAAGCAGTTTCTTCAGGGTCGTCCAGGTTCATCCCAAACTAAAACTGCCCTTAGATCGGCTAAAAAATAGGTAAACCTTTCAACTAACCACGCGGGCGAACGATGAGATGCTCGTAAAGAGAATGAGCTTCCCATTTTATCGCACAGTATTTCAGTTTTTTTCGCGTCGTTCATAGTGAATACTCATTCGTCTGAAGTTTAAGATGTCCTAATTCGGAATGTTTATTTTTAGCCGTTCTTACCGGAGTATGGCCCAGCAAATAGTTTGAATCGCTTCTGATGTTTTCGTCGAGTCGAGTTGCCGTTAGATATCTGGGAGGTTTTAGATAGGGCACAAAATAATTTACACTTGCTGTTTGCATGATTGCATTTTTTACTTAATTATCTTCGAGGAGTATCAAAACTAGGATTATCCTCTTTCTAGGAAACGGAGGAAATTTTCATCAGTTTATATTGTGCCTATTACGAATATTTAGTACATCTAAAGTCGAGGTGTAGCCATGGCGGTGGTTTTGGGGGTTTAAACCCCTCCTATGAGAACGGAGCCAATAATAAACGAAAGCTTGCGGGATGATGGCCTCTCGCAAAAATGCCATGCAAACACCGCTGGAGATTCTAATGGGCACATTTAAGCTATCAGAGGCACAAAGATAAGATCGAGGCCTCCACTTACGAGTAAAAATTAGAATTTTTCATAAAATACATAAATAAACTCATCATAGAAATCTCAGCCCATTCACTACGGCAAGAATAAATAAACAAGTTTTGAACTACAGTAGATAGTGTTTCTAAAAATTACAACGAATAATGGATAGCACTTTTTACATTATATAAGCACTTAAGCAATGTGATATATTCTATAAACATATAATGTAGACTTAAAAAAGGCAATTCGTTTCTTTAAGCGAAAAGTCAGAGTAATTTGTTATTGGGAATTTATTAGCACAGACATATTTAGGCTCCAATATGGATGAGGCCCTCGACTAGCGCTTATTCCGCCCTATTATAAGTCCGCCCCTGTTCGCGTGGTATGCTTGTTAAAATAAATCCGTTTATATTTTCATTAGATTTTAAGGGGAAGTATCCCCTTTATATGTAGGCAATGTAGGTTTACTCAATGGCTCTAAACTCCTCCCTGGAAAAATCCTGGCTACTTTCCTGTCTTAAATGTCGTCAAAATTCTATTTTACCCAAATAAGGAAAATAGCTGTAATGAATGAAGAATGGTCCCATTCATGCGCTGGTGAGAGAAATTTCGTTTGATGCGCAGCAGAAAACTTATATCTTCCCCTAGCCCTTGTTGTGGTTATCTTTTAGATGCGTCCGCGTATCTCTGCCCACTGAGAGGGCCTATCTTATTCCATTGCATAATTTTCCGCGTCGTATGTCCATTGAGAAGCAAAAAACTTGCCCCTAATTTATATCGGACCATTCTTCTATCAAATGCTATACTCGTGAGGTCATTAGTCCTCTCTTATCGCGTTCGCTTCGGCTGAGTCCGAAATAACTTCCTCGTACGTCACCCTAGCGATGTGGTGTATTTCCCCAGAGAAGCTATTCCGTTTAATTTCGGACCCAATTTGTTCGAAGAAATCAGCACTTCCGGTGGATGGCTTACGACGCCGATTCGTTCACCCCGTTAGCTCATCTGTTTGCTCCCTCGTGATGCTTACTTGCGCCTTATCACAATTTTCTCGTACGATAAAGGAAGGGGACCCATAAAACAGATGTTTTTATCGAGAGTGTCAACTTGGATGAAAAATAATTTTTTTCCTCCGCGCAAAAAACTGACAGTTCATGGAGACGCATTAATCGCGAGATGCCTTAATTAGTTTTGGGTTTGCGTCTCCGGAATGGACGAATCTGCTATCTAAAATCCCATTGTTACGTCACTTATTCTAGTAAGCAACAAGCTTCCGTTCTTCGCTTGCCATTAAAACGAGGAAAAGTCCTGCGGAGGCGTAATTAGTCGCCCGCGGTGACTAATTCTCCGTAGAGCGAATATTTTACGGTGAAATGCGCGTTGGCTCTTCCAAGTTCCAATTATGAGGCTCATCTCCAAACTGGTTTTTATTCAGGTCTCTGCAAAGTAGCCTTTTTAATCCTTTCTCAGTCATTCGGTAAAGTTTGGCCGTTACTCGAGGATGTACCTAACGCTGTAGAAGCTCTAATAAAAAGGAATTGAAAGTTGCGATTTACCCTCGGGATGGTATTAAAACTTGTCCTTTCCAGGAAGAAAGGATTTCTCTTGGCATGATCTGAGTATTTGAAAAAATATTCCTGAATTTTAGTGGGTTATTAGCGATTTGTAAGGCCTCGAACAGCCGGAACGATTTCCATGGCTGTGTAAAGATTCTTACGGAAGATCTTAACAGCTAATCTACAGGAGTAGACAAAAAATATTTGATATTACAGGGATCATAATGAAATAAAAATAAAAATATCGAAAGAAATAAGGGACATTTTTCTACTAAAGTTTTTATACGACTATTTTCTAAAAGTAACAATGATATAAATTGAGAACTGTAATTTGAGGAATGAAAGATAACACCGACTAATCTTAATTATTTTTCTTGCGCAACAATTCCTATTATTTCAGAGTAACTTATCTAAGTCTCCAATATCTGATCTTCAATCCTATCGGAGGCGGTTCATTGTCTTGAAAATCAACGAAGAAAATGTTCGGATATCTGATTCCCATATTTAATGAACATTTCATCTTATACCCAACAATATTTAAAAGTCACTCAGATAGAATGATCGATTACATGAAATCCAATCCTGAATAATTTCACATTGAATGCTGAGTTACTTAGTATGGGCTGCCTGAAGCTTTGCAGGCCTGAGCATACGGTTAACTTTGTGTCGCAATAGATTCTATTACAGCTGAAAAATCTTGCATGCCGATTTCATAACCTAAAGTTTTCTTTTTATTTTATATTCAATCTTTGAGAAAGTTAAGTGATTATTCTTTTAGGTATACTTACGCAAAGCATTGTCCGAAAATATATAAGAAAATATGATTATATAAAGATAGGCGAGAGCATTTTGCTAATAAGGCGAGAGGTTTTTGCTAATAACAGATGGATTGTTTAATCAGCCTGAAAAGTACACGTTCCCGAAGAAAGCTTTGAGAGCAACTTTAAATTTTATGGATAAGGAAAAATATGATACGAAGCTAAGGATTGTCTATTAATCACTAAAACTGTTCAGTTATGCTTCCTAATTGTTGTTTGAGTTTAAAATTCATTTTCTATATTTACATAAATTATGATTTCTACAGCTCCCACATGTGTGAATTATGGACTCTTATAGATTTCCACAAGTTCATTCGAAGTCCTAAATAAGCATTTTTTTCTATGGCATATCCTCTTCTCTATAGAGATCGATTTTCTATCAAACTATATAATTACTACAAAATGATGCACTCTCTAGAAAATGGTACAGATATATATA